>CAKALU010003169.1:2276-19970 GCA_916700995.1 Hozukius guyotensis | reverse complement strand
GGAGCAAATATGATTAAAACATGTTATTTTTATAGAACGGTCGCTATATCGTGACAGTAGTACATGAAACAGGTAACCTGAAAAAAATCATGTTCCTCTGTGTCCTCCGGTGCTCCTAACGGCATCTGCAAGATTTCACAGACCGGAGGAAAACAAGCAGTAAGAGCTGATCTGAGGTCCGCTGTCCAGCTGCCGTCTATGAGAGCCGGCTGTCAATCACTCGCGAACTCCGACCAAACGGCCAAACTAGGCAGCGCTGATCAAATATGAATCAATATTCTGTTACGTTAATGTCTATTTCTCGCCTTAAATGTTTTCAGAATCATCTTGTAGTGTACGGTTTAACTGTAAAATGAGAAAGTTTGTGACGCGGCAGCCATGTTGAGATCTGTTGAAGGAACGCCAAGTTCCAGTCACATGACCGGAGCACAGCCAATAGGCACGCTCTCTCAATGAAATGACCTGTGATTGGTCAAAGTCTCCCGTCACGGGCTAGATTTTCTAATTCTAATTGCCTGAAAACAGAGCCATGAGGAGGAGCAGAAGTCTAGTTATCTCTCAGAACACTTCAATTACAATATGCTGAAAGGTTATTATGGAATGTTTGCCCAATGATGCCAAAAATATACTGCCTACTGCCACTTTAATATCTCAATATCAATCAATATCTCATTTTGACATAGTAAATGAAAAGATACTAAGTAATTATTTTGAGATACTAAGTTATTAGTTTGAGATACAAAGTCAAAATATTGAGATTCTAAGTCAAAATATTGAGACACTAAGTCATTATTTTGAGATACCAAGTCATTATTTTTAGGCACTATCTCATTATTTTGAGATAGTTTGTCATTATAATGATTTACAGGATCTTTTTTTTTTTCGTCACAGTGGCTGAAATGGGCTTCCATAGTCCTTTGCATGCAATTCATTTGTACTCCTGTGCTCAAAATCCTTGGTAAACAGTGCTTACACTTCTGCTGTTAGCAGTGTTGACTTCTAGTTTCTGGGGTGGCATTAAAATAACAGTTTCTACAATCTGAAATGCAGTGTTACCAGTGTTTTGCATCACTAAATATTGCATGGGCTTTAAAGGACCAGTGAGTAACATTTAGGGGGATCTATTGGCGGAAATGGAATATAATATTAATAAGTATGTTTTCTTTTGTGTATAATCACCTGAAAATAAGGAATCGTTGTGTTTTTCCTTATAGCCGTTTATATCTACATAGCGAGCGGATCCTCTTCGGTCATGTCTAGAAGGTAACCCGTAAATTGCGAAATCTGATCTGAAATCTGCAAAAACTTGCAAAAACTCTCGCGAGACTCGCTGCCCGACGACCTATAATCGGAACTATTCAAGGTCAATGCCTGATCACAACTATTCAAGATCAATGCCAAACCTTAACTATGCCGCGAGGGTTTTCCCTACTTGTGGGTTCCCTTCTAGACACGACCGGTCTTCTCCACGGAGTCCGCCATGTTTCTACAGTAGCCCAGAATGGACAAACCAAACACTGTTAACATTTCCTGCTTGGGCCGGAGACGGTAACGTTACTCGCTGCTGTCGCCGCCGCTCTCTCTCTCTTGCTTCACCACTCACTTCCCACATACACACACACGCTACGCTCTGGCTCTGCTACAAATGACCTACGCTACTCTAACAACAACTGGCTCTAGAGAGCGCCATTCACGTTTTTGCGTCGGCCACCGTAGTTCTTCTACACGCTTGGCACACGGGAGAGGCTTCAGTTGGTTGCAATCTGCTACCTCACCGCTAGACACCGCCAGAGTCTACACACTGCTCCGTTAACACTGGTGAAAATAATTCTACTGCGACAATTAGTCGATCAAAAATAATTATCTGCAACTATTTTAAAGGGACTCTATTTAAGAATCAGAAATTGCTTGTTAACAGTGACACCTGTGGCTGTTAAATCAAAGACAGTCAGCATCCTGTTGCTCGCGCTTGTGCTCGCACTATGTAGACCCAAGCGAGCATCGGTCAAAACAATGAGGCGACACACAAAAGACTGAACATGATTGACAGCTAAAACCACAATATCACTATATATATTTCACATGCTTGGCAGAAATGTTAGTTGTGGTGGGGGCTGGTCATTTGTTGGTGTTAGCGGACTCCATTTCTAACCAAATGTTAGCTATCGTTGCACACTGTCGGCCCTGTAGCGGAGCTGAAGAGAGTAAAGGCACTCGCAAGTCACATCCGCTGAAAGAGGAAACCCAGAAAGACGCAGAAGGCTTAATTTTTTAGGTTAGGTTACAACCAGTTCACACATTGGCAATAAATAACGATTAAAAATGTTTATATGTGTAAAAACTTACATACAGTCCCTTTAATAGAAATTAAAATAACCAAGGCCAAAAACCAAGATGGCGATGGCCATAATGCCAAACTTCAAAACGGCAGTACACAAATCAGTGGGTGATGTCACGATGACTATGTCCACTTCTTACAGTCTATGCTAACAGCCAATACTGGTACTGTTTACCAACTAGAGGAGCTTTAGCACCTTTTCCAATAAGACACTCGTTAACCTTTAGCAGCAGCCTCCACGCCTCACACATCACCCATCGATCTCCCTAGGGCTAAAACTCCACTTCCCTCTTGTACTTGAGCTCTGTCACACAGCCTGCCGGTGTGTGCGTGTGTGCTCAGTCTTACAATGGATTACTCATTGAAAGACAGACATGCAGACAGGCAGAGCTCGGGCCAGACAAGTTCAAACACAACACCCCCCCGTCTCCCCCCCGTACCATATCACTACCAGACAATGTCAGGTTTCTTCTCTCATCTGTCACCTTGACACTCGACAGGAGGGGAGCTGAGTGAAACCAAGACAGAGTGGGCCGCGTGACCTGTGGGGCACTTTGGAGGGCGTGTTGTGTGTGCGTACGGTGTAAAGAAAGAGCAGGAAGTGGGAAACAGATAACAGGGAAAAGGCTGAAACTTTGAGCGTGTGTGACTGGAAGTGAAAGGCAACAGACTTTAAGTGGGGAGGCAGCGGATGTTGATGACAGGTGATTGTGTTAACAGGCAGGATGGGCCGGACGGCAAGGTTGTCATCTTTCTGTCATTAAAGGAGGGTGGGATGTTCATCACACCTGGTGAGGTGTTGTCAACCTCTCTGATATGTCTGCAGCACAACAGCAAGACTCTGATTTGACCAGGTGGACAGATTGTGACGTTTGAACAATATATGAGCCTTTGTGTGCATTCTCTTTTTATTTGTGCACTCCTTTAGAGCGAGCAGATGCAAGAGAGGGGGTGTTTTGCCTCACTGATAGCTTTGATAGGTTGCCAGGTCCTCCCCCAACTCAACCTGCCCTGACAGATTCCACCGCGGATGCACTTGTAATTACAACACATCCTTGCCTCTTTAAACTTTCATACATACCACAAAAGTGACTTCAGCTACCCTTTTTTTACCCTTGTGCATTTATACACTTTATGCGTGTGCACCTCTGTCAGTGTACATGTGAGGGCTTGTGTGTTTGTCTGTGTGTTTGTATAGTATTGAGGAGTGTTACTAAGGGTGGAAGGCAGCTGGGACTGCTGAGGAGGGATTGTGCGGGGTGGGGAGCAATAAGAAGGCGAGGAATCACAAAGGGAGGAGAGAATGGAGAATCCAGCTGTTGTCCACTGTGGCCAAAACACTTTGGAGGACCAGCTGAAAGGAAGATGGTGAAATAGAAAAACTGATAGGCCCGCTGTATTAAAAACAGTTCAGGAAGTGGATGATTAGAAGAAGAATGGGAAATAAGGGATGAGTAGAAATGTGACCAGAAAGCATGAGAGGAAAGGATTTATTACAGTCCTTGTGATGTGAACGCAGACACAAACACACTCCAGCACAGTAATGGATTGTGGTTTTCTGTGTGTGTGTGTGAGAAGCGCCTGTTACATCCAGCCAACTGTAGGCCGCCATCCTCCTTCCCACAGGCTGCATGAGCGCAGCCAGTGATCGGAGAACTCTGACATCGATGAGTCACCGCCGCTGACCTTTCTCATGTGGTTTCTGAATAAGTGGGACTTCTAGTATTTCTCGGATTATAGCGAGCACTAGAGGTTCTTTTCTTTGAGCAGATTGCGTTTTTGGATGGAAGTCCTTCATTGCAAAGAGAGCACTTGGGGGGTAGACTGAGGCTGTGACTGGAATTTCCTCTTTATATTGCTGAATTATAGTCAACAAAGCAGAATTCTTAGTTCTCAGTTACTCTATTCAGACGTTTTGGAAGCCACAAATGGAGCCTTTCCAGAAGACTTCAGGCTCATCAGGGGTGAAGTTGTTCACATGCCACCGGAGTCAGAAATTACCCATAAAATGTTCTTTCAGTCAGCGTCTTCATAAATCATGAGACTCTTTTACCTTAGGTGGTAGATGTCATCGAATCTTTCCATCCTTTCAACTTTTTTATCCAACTTGCCATCAGTTTATATTCCTACTGAGCCAAAAAGATGAGTACATTTATCCTCTACCTGTAAATGTAGCCCTCCAGCCACTCCTCAACACAATAAGACCATTGTCTCAGCAGACCTCTCAAGAGGAGCCAAGCCAGCTATAGAGAGAACCTTCATCGACCCAACTTGGCACAACCAGAGGCAGCCTGTGACATTTTACTGTGGAAACTTGCAGTGGGTGTTGGCCTCACCAGTGTGGAGACTCACTGACTGTCGATTATTGCAAAACAGATGTGCTAACTGAGATGGATCTCGCTGTGTAAACCCAGTTTTACTCCAAGACAGTGAGCAGACACGGGTGTTTCTGTCCAAACTTAGATATACATTCTGATTTATTCTGTGAAAATGTGATCCTGCCTCGAACCCAAAGGTTGCTTGTGTTTAATGTAACTTGTCATATTTGTTTAGGGAAAGCAAAGATTGAGCGTTTTACGCAGTTAGGTCTTGAATTCTTGGAACGCAGGGAGATAACAACAGGTTCGTCCAGAGGCAGCATCTCTACCGAACCAACATTTTGTCCTGACTTTTTTGGTGCTAGAGCAAAACAAAATGTTCTAAAAGTTAAAAGCTGAGGAAATGCCTTTAGACGCTGCTTAAAAGACAAGGCCCACTGTGGGCATACAGGATGCTGATCGGTGGAGGCAGGAAAGTACCACTGACGCAGGAGCGCAGGTGTCCGTGTTGTTCAGGAAGGCAGTGAGCACTTGGCATATTTCTGGTCTTCTGCACATCCCATTGATGGGAAGTCCCTCCGACTTGTCTGTCTGTATTTTTAGATTGAGATCCCGGCCAACGTTACTGTCTTTAAGAGGGTGTAGCGGACTCAGTCTTATAGCTAGTGAAGATACTGATTTGAAACTAGAAAACCTAAGGAATCCAGTGGTACCAACCATAACGCTTCAAAATCACTCAAATTTTGGCAAGAGAAAATTGGCATGGCCATTTTCAAAGGGGTCCCTTGACCTCTGACCTCAAGATATGTGAATGGAAATGGGTTTCTATATGTACCAACGAGTCTCCCCTTTACAGACATGCCCACTTTATGATAATCACATGCAGTTTTGGGCAAAAAACATGCATTTTTTTGCATACATTACAAATGTGTTGTTTTCGCCTATTCTAAAATAATGTGTTTCTGTATACTGGGGTCCCTAAACAGTCTTGGAATTGTTTAAATTGGGTATCACTGTAAATTTGTGGATTGTTGTGGATCAAATGAGCCAAACTGTATTCATGCGTCATCACACATGAATGTTAGTCCCCATAGTAGCCATTTCATTGTAGTTTTTCTTTAAAATTTGAGCTCACTGTATAAAATGACCTGTGGTGACCTCTAGGATAATCACAGCCTCATGAAACTTTACAGCCACAAACTAGAGACCTAGATCATTCAGAGGATGGATGGCTTTCCTTGTCGTAGATTGAGAATAAGAGGGTTTCTGAGCCGTTTCCAGAAACGAAGTGCTCGTCATCCAATAGCCGAAAAATGCAATTCTTGCAGAAGTCTCCAAATGTTAAAAGTCACAGCATGGCTTTTTCTATGGTGTTCCTCAAGATTTTGGTGTCTTAATGTGGTATTTTGGAGGGATTTTTGATCATTTTTATCAATTTCTCGAGTGGTAAAAAAATGTTTAAATCTGTGTAACAAATGGTATCAACCCAAAAATTGCTGCAACAATTTATGAGACATAATAGAGTATGGAAATTGCCATCATATATTTCCATTATAATGGAATAGTTTTACAATTTATATTAATTAATTAATTAATGTTTATTTCTCATTCATGACTAGAACAACTTGACACACAGTGCTGAACTGCATCTCAAGTTAAACTTCAGGTTCCCAGCTTTCAGATGATGTACACCACTGCTATCTCCCCCTAAAGACCCCCTGTACTCCCACACAAAAACAAGTCTATGTGGATCTCTTTATTTGTGTCAAGTCAAAATCCACCATGTCAAACATCGTTCTGTGTTTGAGCTGCTTGCCTGAAAGATCCAAATGTAAATTCTGATAAATATTTTGTCTATTGTAGTTTCACTCTTATCCAGCATCCCTTGAATTTATCTCCCCTTCCTATCACTCTCATACCTGCATCACCCTTGTTCTTCTCCTAAATCTCTCTCCCTTTCTTCATCTTTTATATCTTTGTAATACAGTTTCTTTTACTGAGAGACATTTCTGCTTTTCTTCCTCAAATCCACACAAAAACCATGGTTTGCCATAAACCAAACCTCGAATACCATAGACTGGCAGAACGTAGGAAAATACTGGCAAATATAGATCTGTGGAATTCACTTAACTACTGACAGTAGCATTCCAATACGTAGCCAAATCCTCGGCAGCCACAGTTTTAATGGGTAATTACAACGAGGCTCCTATTATGGGCCGAAGTTACAAGACGCTGTATAAGAGGCAATAACTCAGGCTGCTTAAAGTGTGTTTCAGGCTCCACAAAGCATGGGCTGTTTTTCTCCGTTTCCATGCTATCACACCCTTCAATGTTGTGATGAACCAAATGTCGTAAACTCTTCCGATGATGACATCTCACTGTTTTCGCCTCTCCTCCCGTTCCTCCCTATTCCTTCTGCTGTCGCCTTGCCCACAGCTAAAAGGTCAAGTTTACTGTGCTGCTTCACCTTTCCCCTCTTACAAGACTTTTAGTTGTCATCCCACCATGATGGTATGTGAGATTGAGCAGAAATAGATCAGGTTGCATAATCTGACATAATGATTGAGGCAGCGGAGACAGTGAGCTGACATGGGAGTGTATAGGGTGGAAAGAGCTGGAAATGTCAGCGGATTTCAATGTCAAACAACTAACTCGACCTGCAGTTTGTGTGCTTGACACATGCTGCATGTCATCTGTCACTGCGCACCTCATGTAATGCTTGACATGTTGAAATACATACAGCAATGTGTTCACGTGCGTGCACACGCTCATGCAGAGAAGATACACCCGGAGCATGCTCTGTGCATATGCATGTTCAGCTATTTACTGCTCTCACCCGCACCGGTGCCAAGTTGTTCCATGCGGTGGTATACTGTGTGTATCCAACTGATTTACAGCTTGCTGACGAGACGGTGAAAAAAAAGCACAGGAAGAGAACTTCCATCTGTAGTAATACCCAAACAGCACGGTGTCGTTGACCATGGGCTTCGGGGGCTGCAGATGTGCATGTGAGAACTTGTTGAGCCCTGAAGGGGCGTGCACAAAAACCGCAGGGAAATTAATGTAGCATGTCTGTGGTGCAGTAGCAGCAGGGTGTAAATGGATCATGATGCAGCAGGGAACTTGACTTCTCAGACATTTAGAGTTCAATTTTAGCAACAGAGCATAAAGCAAGAGTTTTCAGAAACTGGACACGGACTTAAATTGTCATGGCTGCCAATGTCGTTATTGTCAGTGCATACAAAATGAATAAAGGCATGTTATAATTGCATAAAGCACAACACATGTCAAAAAGTAGTAGTGTATTAGAAATGTAAAAGTTATTATTTTACTTTTTGTGCTTAATTTAAAGTATATTTAACTTCATTTCATTTAAGTGTACTTCAAAATAGATGTCATTAAGTTCATTTGCGATCTACTAAAAATAAATATACTAATTCTGTAATACTAAGTGGTATTCTAGTGTGCTTATAAAAAGTAGGGCTGTCAGAGTTAATGCGATAATAACTCAAATTTGTTTTAACGCCACTAATTTCTTTCACGCACTCAATCGATCTTTCGGATGTTGAAGCGGGCTCAGTTTTAAAGCTAGAGTGAAGACTGGTATCATATGAAACTACAAAAACCTAAGGAATCCATTGGTATCAATGTCATACTAGCTTGTTGCGAAGGAGGCTAAATAACGCTCCACACTTGTCTTAAATTTTGGCGAGGGAAAACTAGCATGGCCATTTTCAAAGGGGTCCCTTGACCTCTGACTTCAAGATGTGTGAATGTAAATGGGTTCTATGGGTACCCACGAGTCTCCTCTTTACAGACATGTCCACTTTATGATAATCACATGCAGTTTGGGGCAAGTCATAGTGAAGTCAGCACACTGACACACTGACAGCTGTTGTTGCCTGTTGGGCTGCAGTTTGCCATGTTATGATTTGAGCATATTGTTTTATGCTAAATGCAGTACCTGTGAGGGTTTCTGGACAATATTTCTCATTTTTTGTGTTGTTAATTGATTTCTAATATTAAATATATACATACATTTGCATAAAGCAAGCATATATGCCCACTTCCACGTTGATAAGACTATTAAATACTTGTCTGTGTGCTAGTGCACTTGAGTGTGCTGTAGCATACTAACATTTAGTACACTTTAGACTACTTTTTTTCACTAGGGAATGAAGCGCTTGTTCATTCTAACATGTGGTGCTGGTTGTCCATATGGATGAGTGCAATGAAATATAGGTCAGACAGAGGTGACATAATGCTCCCAATAGCTGACTGTACTGTAATGGTACTGTTTAGTTACTAGGTGTGTGTATTGGGAAGGGTGTGTTTATTGTCAATGTCTCACTGGAACGATAGAAGTATTTGGACACAATGCGTCACAGAGGAATCCCGACCTTTGAATTCTTGCATCCTCTCCCGTCCATTTATTCCCTCCTACCCCCTTTGTTCCTTTCTTTTTCTGTCTCACACACACGCACACACACATACACACAGTATCAATAGTCCCCAATCACACAGTAGGTCCTGTGTGACTCCATGCAGCCCACTTGCTTCACTTTCTACATGGAAAACTAACTTTATTTTAAAGGCTGAGTGGTTGACCTCAGAAAATAGCCAACATGCGAAGCTGTTGACCCTTTTCCGCTCCAGGACTGTGTGCTGTATAATTTCAAAGATGCACTCCCAGTGGTTTGAATACTGCAAGTATTTGTGGTCTCTCTCGGTGAACCAGAGACTCCTTATAATCTCTTGGATAGCTGAAATTCTTGGTCGTCTTCACCAGACAAATGTTGAGAAAGTAGGTTAAGTCTAAGGTAAATATTACTGGCACCGTCTGAAGACTAACTCAATGTTTACAAAAGATATCAAGAGGGCATGTGGGCATTTTAGCAAAGATGTGTTTTTACAAATGTATTAATTTATGCTCTTATTCCACTGTGAATCCCTCCACATTAGCTAATACTTCCCTATGCGGCTCATTTCAAAGACTTATCCGCAAAAATGTAAAGTGAGCTTTTAGTGGCTTCCCCATTTATATCCCTGTTATGAAGGTAACGTGAAGACTTCAATCTAATTGTGGCTCAGATCCATGGTGTTGAGGCCTGTATGGTGCACACAGCCCTATTTACTATTCTGAGTTACTGGGGAGACTGAAGGGAGGAGTGAGGTACACAAGAAGGCAGCACTGAGATGTGTCAAGCCAGACAGATACAGCCAGAGGGAAGTTAAAGCAGCTTTACTTTCAAAATAAAGGCATCTTTTTGTTAGCCATGCCTGCAGTGGCTTAATCTTATTTGCCTGTTGTTCCGTTTTCAAGAACACCCCTACTATCTATATTACGCCCTCTTTTTAGAGGGGTAGGAGTGGGGGCAGGGGATGTTCAGGGGTAAATAAATAGTCAGCAGTAGATGTCACATAGAAGTGGTGTACATCATCTGAAAGCTGGGAACCTGAAGATTAATTTGAGATTCAGCTCAGCATTGTGTGTCAAGTTGTTCTAGTCATTAATAAGAAATAAAAATGAATAAATTAGTTAATTAATCAATTAAAATAATTTGTGAAAGTGTATAAGAGCGTAGAAAATGATGATATAAGTTTGTGATGGTCATTCCCATGCTCTATTATGGCTCATAAATTGTTGCAGCAATTTTTGGGTTGGTTGATACCATTTGTTAGAAAGATTTGGTTATAAAATTAACAATTTTTTATCATTCGAGAATTGATAAAAAATTATCAATAATCCCTCCAAAATGCCACATTAAGTCACCAACACCTTGAGTTTAAGCCATGCTGTGATTTGGTTTCAAAAACTGTGACTTTGACATTTTGAGATTTCTGCAAGAATTGCATTTTTCGGCGATCAAATAGCGAGCACTTCTGTTGTGTAAACTGCTCAGAAACCCCCTTATTGTCAATCTACCTAGGTAAGCCATACATACAATGCTCTAGGTCTCTAGTTTGTGGCTATAAAGTTTCATGAGGCTGTGATTATCCTAGAGGTCACCACAGGTCATTTTATACAGTGAGGTCAAGTTAAAAAAAAAAATGGTCTCACTGCAATGAAATGGCTACTATGGGGACTAACATCATCACACACGAAACAATTGGGCTCATTGGATCCACAAGAGTCTGAGCTTTACAGTCATACATAATTTATGCAATTCCAAGACTGTTTAGGGACCCCAGTATGCAGAAATATTCAAATACACCATTTTAGTATAAGTGAAAATAACTGCTTGATTTTTGCCCCAAACTGCATGTGATGCAACACAAGGAAAAATAGTAAAAGAAGAGAGGCACACAGGCCATACCAGTGATATCCATAACACATTCCACCTGAGTCCAGGATTATGTAAAACAGCAGGATGTATCCTTCAGGGCAGTTTGTAAAAGACATTTAAAGGTATTAAAAGAAGGCCAATTTGTAAATCTACTGAAAACAGTGGTGGGGCTTACTTAGATTTATTCAAATACTTTACTTGAGTATTTCTATTTTATGCTACTCTATACTACTGTATTACATTTCACAGGTAAATATTGTACTTTTCACTTCACTATATTTATCTGACAGCTAGAGTTACTTTGCAGATTAAAGGTGTACACTATGGAGTTTTCTTTACCACTAGGAGTACTATAAAGCAATGTTTTTATTAGTGGGTCCCCATTTGGTTGGTTTTGGGGCATGCAGGCAAGGATGCACATGCACACTTAGACATAGGTGACTCGACACACACACATTCCTGCCAGTGGTTTCCAACCATTGCACAGATTTACAGGCGGCGGTAACGGCCAAGTAACACAGCAACGTGTCAGCAAAGGCCAGGAAGAAGAAGATTAATAGCAAGTAAACAAGGATGTAAATAATGCAGCTATGCAAATGTTATACGAAGAAGGAAATGCATTCAACACTTTTGTCATGCCTTTAGGATACACACAATGCAATTTGGTGAGTTGCAGTCACTGTCTTTACAAAAAACACGATTGAGAACCATTAAGATTTTGAATTTATGAATTATGTATTTGAAAAAAATATATATATTTTTTTATCATAATATAAATATGATTAGGCTATCATTGCTATAGATTAAACCAGTCAACACTATAAAGCAGTTAAGATTGCCTCATTAAATCAGCTACAACATTAACATCTTTCTTACATTTTAATAATATTCAAATGACATAGCATAGGCCTATTTAATAATATAACACTCTGAAAGGGACCACTTTGCATTATGAATACTTTACTTTTTTGAGAATACATTTGTATTTTTATTTAAGTAATATTTTGAAAGTGAAATCAGCCTATAAGCTGTGATGGAGTATTTTTACATTGTGGTATTAGGCCTATAACTTTTCACTTAGGTCTACTTTACTTAGCCTATTTATTTATTTATTTATTTATTCATTTATTTATCTATTTTTTTTTTTCTGATAATCATAACTATAAATAGCTTACTATAAAAATCTAACCTGGTCCCTCTGAGACAAAGTCCATGACTATATTATTATTATTATATATATGACCCATATTGACGTGTTTTTTTTAAGAAAATAAATGAGCCTTTAAAGCAAACGAGAGTTTTATTTTGAAAGTTGTGCCCGGAAAGCTCGTATTTACTTCTCGCGTGCTTGATATTGGTGTCCTGAGCGCGAGCGAGGCGCATTGGCGTTGACTAGGAGCGTCAGGAGTCAGGACGGAGTCGCGCTCACAGACTCGGACAGAAGTTCAGAGTGTAGTTTAACTTTAACTTCCAGCGTCTCCGGTTAGTCTACCGGGAGGTCTGCCATGCTCAGCGGAGCAGAGAGAGAAGAAACAGAATAAAGAAGCAGAATAAAGAGGCGGACTGGACGGGACTCCGTTATTATGCTCCTGACTGTAACTCACTGAGTGGGAACGCGCTCCTGCGGGCTGTGGTGGATACATGGTTGACTCAAGAACACCCAGAACATTTTTGTTATAATTTGCTTTTCGTGGGAACTAACTGATAACTGTTGTGATGGAGGGCCACATGTTGTTGACATGGATGCTGCTGTGTGTGCTGCTGCGGCCGACCGCCACACAGGACCCCGCACCTGAAGGAGGTAAGATCACTTCACATGGATATTTTTTTTTTTTTTTTTTTTTTTAAATTTTTAAATTTTTTAAAAATTATTATTTCAAGATGACAGTATACATAGTAACAACAGAAAACATTAAAACATTTACATACAGAAGAAGCATAGCGAAAACATAAACAAAGAGCTGTGCCAAACATAAAAGGACAACAGAGATGAAACAAAACCAACATAAAATGAAAAAAAAGACCACGCGAGAGAATGACAATAATTTCACTTAAAAACTTTAAAGATATTGCATACAATCATTGTTTTCATTGCTTTTCTGTTTTGTGAGGAAGAAATTGTTGACAGAAATAGATCCATTTCTTTCATAAATACAAAGAAATTAGGCTTTTTTTTTGGTAAATTTACACTTGTGAATGTGGAACTTCGCAAGAATTAAAATTAAATTAATAAGAAAGAATGCATTACTGTCTTTGTCACTGTAATCATAGCAACCAAATATAATATTTCTATATTACAGTGCAAAATCTGAGAAAATACCTCACATGGATGTGGACACCAGTGATCCAGAATCCAAATGCCATTTTTCATCATCATAATAGGGAATAGGAGAAATAGAGGCCATAACTGAAGGCTATAAAAAGTATAAAATGTAACTTAATATCTGTATTTTCAGCATCAATAAGGTGGTAATCTATAAACTACCTATGACCACATTCTCAGTCATTACACAACTTTGTCTCCAGTTAATATAAAGTGAGTTTAAATGGTTAATTGGTGGCACATAATGTGAGATGAGGAGAAACTGATGCTGCTGCAGGAGGTGGAGGGACTGTCTGAGCTCATGGTGGATCAGGGTGGGGTTGGTATTACACCAGTGCTCTCAGAGCAGAGACATGGCTCGACTCCAGGTACTGAATTGTCAGTTGATGACATCCCACAGCCCGGGGCAGTGGTTCCCTGAACGGGGGGCACATGCAGGGACCACCCAGGCGGCCTGGGGAAGGCTTCAGGTGCTCCCCATAGGCTATAACACACACACACACACACACACACACACACACACACACACACACACACACACACAAAAAAGGGTTGAATTCACAGTTTATTGTCTGCTGATGAAATGACATTACAGTAGTGGTCGGTTTCCAAGGCAAGGACAAAGCAGTCTCCACATCCACTGAGAAATAGTTCCATTTTAATTATTATGTCATTCATTAAAGTAATAATCTAATGAGAAAAGAAAACTGAGAGCATGAATTACTGATCTGCAGTTTTAGTTTTCCACATCTATGATGTAATAAATAATACGTATGATAACAACAGGGCTGGTTTAAGGTGTCCTAGGCGACATTTGGATTTGGAGATTAGGGTTCAACTGACCGGAACCCTAATCCTAGCCCCGTAAACCACAACACTCATCAGACATCGCAATGATTTTAAGACAAAAATTATGATTTTTTTCATAAATAACTGTATTTCTTATAATATAAATAAACAATTGGTCCCTGATATTGTTGGCTTACAATTGTTAAGTCAGTTTCACTTCAATTTCCACTTTTATTAACAAATAAGTGCGGTCAGACGGATGACAAAGTGTGAGAAAGAGAGTTACAGGGGGTGAAAAGTGTATTTATTTATTTGCTCATTTGTTACTTCAATGCAGAAAATTAGGAAGGATGCCCACCGGCATTTAATTAAAAAATATATATTATTATTATTTTTATTGTTTTTAGGGCGACCAGGGTGGATCCCTAGGCGACCGCCTATATGGCCTATGCCTTAAACCAGCCCTGGATAAAAATATGATATAATCAAATAATAATAAAATCTTTCTTTATCTTACAATGATGTAAAGTTATGACTCTCCTCAGGGAGTTTAGTGGCTGATTTTGATACTAATAATGCGTCCGAAATTCCATACTAACATTCTATTTAGTACGCTAAAACAGTATGTGAGATATTTTAATATGTCTGAAACCTCAGTATGAAACCAATAGTACGCGAATTGCATACTATTTCCGGTGAAATATTACAGTATGCAATGCTGGACACTACGGCAGCATAAATATCCCACAATGCAATGCGGCAGTAACGACAACATCCGTCATGAACGTTGTCGTTACTGCCTTTGACGGACAGCTCTGTAACATAAATAACGCTTCAATTTAACTTTAAGTATAAGATTCCACTTTGCTGGCCGTAATATATATATTTTAAATGAATTCAGACTTTGATTCTCACAAACGTTTTTGTCACCTGAGGTTGGCACAGGTTACTATGGTTACACGTCAATAACCGGCAAGGAGGCTCTCAGGAAGTGACGACGTAAATTACTGCTCAGTGCGTCCGAAAAGATACATTCTACTGTTTATTCACACAAAAGTATGTTGAACGATATTACACCTATTGAGTATGTAGTGCATAGTATGCGATTTCGGACGAAGCCTCTTCTGATTGTCATCAGTTCTGATCAGTGACAACAGTTTGATTCAAAACAAATGTTATATCATCAGCCGTTATCACAGTGGTGCCTTTACACCCTGCAGTAAAACTCATGACCATGAAGTGTCTGAGAGGCTAAACTTGGTGGTGGCGACACCGGCGAGTCTGTCAGTGAGAGCGGATCTTTATGACCGTGTTAACATAGTAGCCTGGTGAGAGACATGCGGTCACTTTGCTGTTGCCATTAATAGGGACCTGATGGGACTGAACCCACATTGCTTGCAGTAATTGGGCTTTTTATAAGTGCACTTGCTGTTATTACTGTCACCCTTGAATAACAAAGAGCTTTTCATCCCCACAACCAACAGCCACAGAAAAAGAAGGAACATGTATGGGTTATCATTGAGGAATTAAGAATCAATAATGGTTTTTGACTATTGTATTCTTTAGTGGATGGCTGCAGCGCACCACATGCTTCAATTTGTCTCATGTTCAGAACAGTGGGATCTACATTTACCATTTATCATAGTCCCTGTAACATCGTAGCACTACTGTGAGAGGGCACGTATACACTGAGAAGGCGCATCTCTTTGCAAATGAAATAAAGTATTGACTGAGTTAATCTTTGCATGTAAACTATTAATTAAAAATCAATACAGTGCTTTTGAGAATCAATATCACAAAACCTCTTTGTTTGTTATATTGATATTTTCATACTCCCCATTATTCTTCATGCTTGATTGTGCATGTGTCTGTGTAAGACTCCCATGTTCTCTAGTAACGTTCCCATGTGTTCAGCAGGTTGCCTGCTCTGCTCCCGTTATGTGTTACTAGGGCCACGTGAGGTTTCATTTTTCCACCATCACGTCACTCAGGTGCTCGTAGTTCACCAATAAATCCCATTTATCGTGTGATCGATAGCAGCAGGCTGCATTTAAACACGTCTTCTCTCTAGATAAACAGTGAAGCGGCTATCTCCAGACGTCAACATTATGGTTTTTAGATATAGACATACCTGCACATAGGTAGAGGTAGAGGGGGGCCCTCGCCCCCAAAGTCCAAACAACAAGACAGATGTAAGGAATTCTTTAGGCTGATGGAGAGAAAGGCAGCGAGCGTGCACGTCTGCATGTGTGTATGTGTACACGCCTCGTTGTATTCTCAGCTTTCAGCACCTCAGAGTCTTATCAACACATCATCTCATGTGTTAAACATTCAAGTATTAAAAAAAAGAGGCATCCAAGGAAAAAAAAAACTTTCCACAGGTGTCAAGGTGTGTGAGTCAATGCTGTAATTACAGTCTTATTAGATCACAGTGACCTAGAGGCAATCTGAGGTCTTCATCTGTCTCTCACATGTTTATTTTCTCTCTTTAACCCGCTCGCTCTGAGATTTTAACAGTGGGCGTGTTTTCCTTGGTTGACTGCGCACTCTGCAACTAAATATTGCTTTTAGATTGTGTCTTTATTACCACTGCTTCTTTGTTTCTCTCTCTGCTCTGTACATGGCCATCCAACATTCCTCCTCGTCTCTCGCATGGAACTGGCAATACACCCCCCAACCCCCCTCAACTTCACTCCTCTCCTTTTAACGCCTTTTATTTCCCCTTGTCCCACCTCCTGTCTCCACTCCCTCTGCCTCTACAGCTAAAGCCCAGCAGCTACTGTTCTCCCTCCCGTCCTCGACTCTTGGCATTTACTTTTAACTTTGCTTCTGTTTCGAAATATGGAAAATTGGGGTGGGGGGGTGGGGTGGTTGTAGGGGGGAATCCACTCTCTGGCTCAGTGCTTGGATGCCTTTTATCCATCGTTCACTGCTGAAGTTCTAACAATGCCGGCATCATTTTGTAGTTCCTCTGTTTGTTTGGATTTCCTCTTATCTTCACTAGATTCTGACTCTTTGCTGCTTTCATGTTGACAATATCCCCTATAAAAGCTATGTGACTGTTGCTCCAAGAAGCTGGACGAAGAAAGGGAGGGAGATTCCAAATGTGTGTGAGTGTGTGTGTGTGTGTGTGTGTGTGTGTGTGTGTGTGTGTGTGTGTGTGTCAGTGAAGCACGAGTGTGGAAAAAGTTGTGGGAGTAAAAAGGAATCATCATAGAGGGAGTTCATCAGCATCAAAAGGCAATGCGTACTGATTTATACTACTTGTGTTGCATATTAATTACATAATGTATTGATTAGGGCTGTCGATTGATTAAAATGTTTAATTGTCAATGATTAATCGGGATTAATTGCAAATTAATTAATTAATTATTTATGAATGGAAATCAATAAACATCACAAAACAATGACAACTATTAAATATGAATTATATGTTAATTATAAAACCCTCACAGATACTGCATTTTGCAAAAAAAATATGCTCAAATCATAACATGGCAAACTCAAGCCCAACAGGCAACAACAGCTGTCAGTGTGTCAGTGTGATTATCATAAAGTGGTCATGTCTGTAAAGGGGAGACTCGTGGGTACCCATAGAACCCATTTTCATTCACATATCTTGAGGTCAGAGGTCAAGGG
>CAKALU010003159.1:13308-43459 GCA_916700995.1 Hozukius guyotensis | reverse complement strand
TTTTCTCTTTCACCACTATGATCTGTCCTACTCTCTTTCTCTCTTTACTCCCCTTTGTTATTTCCTCCTTTCCCCTCTCATTCTCCAGCGCACTGCTCTCCCTGTCAGTATCATCTGTCATCTGTGCTGTATTCTCGGGGGGTGAGGCCTGGGATCAAAGAAAATGCTTTCAGATGTCAAACCAATCGGAAGTGAAGGAATCCTAAAGCTCTAAAGTAGTCCGATTACTTCCTTGAACGTCATAGAAAGCATGTGCATTCACACAAACGCACACA
Organism: Hozukius guyotensis; assembly: GCA_916700995.1. Taxonomy (NCBI): domain Eukaryota; kingdom Metazoa; phylum Chordata; class Actinopteri; order Perciformes; family Sebastidae; genus Hozukius; species Hozukius guyotensis. Next base: position 43,184 of record CAKALU010003159.1, on the reverse strand, counting down.
AAATCCAGTAAAAACTTTAAAGCCCCAGGACATGACTGTTTAAGATACATAACATGCCAGCAGCGCGGCTCTATGGATGGCAATGTCGGTCGGTCAATCCATCACTTTGGTCCAGATTGAAATATCTCTCCCACTAGATGGGATGTCGCAATTTTGTCCAGACATTCATGAGTTCCTGGAGGATGAACACTGGAGAATTTGGTGATCTCCTGACTTTGCCTCTAGCGCCACCATGAGGTTCTCTGTCATGGTTTTGAGTGAAATGTCTCAACAGCTGTTGGATGATTTGAAATTAAATTAAGTTCAGACATTCATGTTCCCCAGAGGATGAACTGTAATCATTTTGGTAACCCCCTGACATTTCTTCCAGCAACATCATCATGTCAAAATGGAACTTTTTCTTATACAAACTAACTGATTTCAGAATAAAAAGATATACTAAAGTTATGAAAAGTCATAAAATATATATATAATATCACCAATTCGCAAATAGCATGCTTCAACTGTGCAAGAGCCTGTAGTCGGCCGACCAAAATTTCTGATATGTCAGAAATTCATCCGACGGCCGGTTGGGAGGAGTTAATCGGTCCTCGGTCCCCCCCGTACACTGCAAACGACGCTCCAAAAAGCTGAAATTCGGTGCGACTCAAAAATGAGTCGTGCGGCTCAAAATTCGGGCCAGAAACGGGCTAAAATTGTACAATGTATGCCCAGTTTAAGATGTGTGTTAGCATGCTAACCTGGTAGACAATATACCTGCTCATCATCTGCATGTTAGCATTGTCATTCAGTGTGTTTAAGCAAGTTACGTAACAGAAACCAGGTTACGCAGGTAATCGGTAATCATTTACATGTACTGTAGTAACCTGGTAGAGTATACTGTGAATCTGTGTATACATGCAGCAGGTCAGTAATCACATTTAGAGTTATTTTAAATTACAGGGACGCATCACCGCGTGGAATGATCTCTCTTTTCATGCACCCACTCTGCTGTTCCGCTTTTCTTTCCCTGGCTTGAAGGCTTCGTCATGCACGTGTGTGATTAGAAACTTTCTATTTATAAATGGCCGAGAAATTTTGATTCTTGAGGAGAAATTTTAAGAATATATTTTACATGATATTTAAGAAATCATCTTACAGGTGAAAGCTGACTGTGACCCCACTACTTAAGTCCACGTAAATGCACCGAATGTGAGCGTGTTAGCATGCTGACGTTAGCATTTAGCTCGAAGCACCACTTTGCCGAAGTACAGCCTCACAGAACTGCTAGAATGGTTGTCGACTCTTCACTTGCGCTTCACACCTGAAGTTGAGGTACATTTGGTCTGGACCGAGGGGAAAAAATTATGCATTTTAGTTGTGATCCGGTTCCTGTTCACACATACTTTTTTTTACAAACGAGCCAGAAGAGTAATAATGAAGTTATACAGATGGACAGGTAACTCGTTGATTGGACAGTTTTGGCGATTGTCATCCTGCATCATCAGGACTCACGTGGGGAAATCAAATTACGGTTTATGCAGCACTTTATTGCCTCTGATGTGTATATTTATATTCTTTGGTATCACAAAGGAATAATAAGTATTATTAGACTGCAAATCGACTGCATGTTATGAATAATGACTAACAGAGACAGTGATGATTCGAGGCGTATTACTGTGGGATCGCTGTAGCACTGTTTAATGGGCTTAATGAACTGACGTGGCCTTATACAGATCAATAATAAGATCGCTTCCTGAACAGATTTCACGATCAACAGATGGATTTATCAGTAGTTTAGCTTTTGAAATCATGCTAAAAATCACATATCTGCTATCATAAAATCTCGTGGTTGGCTTGTTTGCTTTCAGACCACAAACGAACCGCGGCCACCTTTTAAAGCGGTCTCCATTTGGTTGTTTGGTCCGCACCGGCAGCTTCGACACCAGCAACAAATGAACCGTACTAACCGGGAAGACGGACCTTAATTTGTTATAAACGAACCAAACTGGTTTGGTGTAAAAGCACCTTTAGTCTTGTTTGCACAAGAATTAGTGTCTTAAACAGCAATGCAGTTGAAAAGCACAAACTAATTTCAAAAGTATGCTGCTCTGGAACATCATATGCTGCAACAATGACCAACTTATTCAGAAGCCACGTGACTTGCTACAGTTGTTTCCCAGTTTGACTTTCAGAGAACATACTGGAAGAAATTCTATTCAGCTGCTGACTTACAAGAATGACAGTATAACCTCTGACTACTGTATCCAGGAATGTTGCTGCCAATCAAATGAGCATGTGATCCTGTTCTCTCGTGATGTCAACAAAGGAAGTGCTTGGACATTTACAGGCTAACATGCATGACGGTGCAAGTCCACAGACACTATTTATACTTTAGGACATCTGAGTCACGGCTATCCCGTGTATCCTTAGCCCTTATATAGGAAGTTGTAGAACAAGCAATACTCCCTTAATGTCGAGCATCTCAGATAATAAACATATCTTGATTTAAATTGACCGTATGTAAGTTTTTAAACGTGCAGTATAAACGTGTTTTAATTGGTTTAATTGTGTGAACAGGTTGTAACCTAACCTAAAAAAATAAGACCTTCCACAACTTTCTGGGTTTCATCCATCAGCCTGTAAACTGCTTTTGATGTGAAGAATAAGGGACGTTTTTTCTTGGAAAATCCAATGGATGTGAAGTCACTCTCTTCAGCTCTGCTACAGGGCTAACAGTGTGCAACGATAGCTAACGTTCGGTTGGAAATGGACTCCGCTAACGCCAACAAACGACCAGCCCCCACCACAACTCAGACTCCAACACAAACCTCCACAGAAGGACAAAAAAAAACAAAGTTAATTCTGGTGAAGCCCGTCTTGCAAAACAGGAACGTGACCAACGTCGGGGGGAAAACTAGGATCAACATCGGCCGGGTCTTCGATTCATGGAGGGGCCTTCGTTTGGTTTTGGGTATCAAAATGGATCCAGAGCTGGCAAAATTCCTGTGCGAGCACAAGCAACAGGACACTGACTGTCGTTGACTTAACAGCCACAGGTGTCACTGTTAACAAGCACTTTCTGATTCTTACATATAGCCTCTTTAAGTGGCTTTAGTAATGATATTTTTGCCGTTTAGCTGTATTATGTAGAGGACATTTCAACATTGGATGAAATAATTTGGATGAGGATGTAAAAACAAGAATTGGGAGATCCCTAGTAGTAGTGTTTAAGCGTTTAAGGACGGTGTTTCAGAATGGCTCAGAGCCAAAAGATGTGAAGAGCAAGATAAAAATGAAGCATGCCGACATTTTAGTACATAAGTACAATAAAAACTGAATGTTTCCAAAAGAAAATACATTTAAATAGAAAGTAAAAGTCTCTAAAACTAGCAAGAAACATATAAATCTGATTTATTTATTACTTGTGATCTCAGGCATTTAAAACAACAAAACCTTACCTAAACCTGGAAGGTTATTTAATTCAAGACAGACCCAGGTCAGGCTTTTTGTTTGCTTATTAGAGACAGACATTCTCTTGCTATTATATTTTGATAACATTTTGTTTTCTGATATGATCCTCTTTTGCTGTGTTAATGTTTCGTTTATGCAGTCTATACCCTTTCTCCTTCTGTTTCACAATAAAAGTCCTCCAGCCATTTTTCATTCATTTCTTTTGGCATACGTTCACTTCATTGAAGTTCACAAGTTTCATTGATGGTTAAAAACCGTTAAAAAACCCCAGAGCAGTATGATATGACATGATATGTTCTTGATGAATGAATTCATGTGTCAATAGCATGTGAGCCGCTGCAGTGGGCCTGCAGGTAAATTACATTTCTTTATCCGCTTTTTCACCTCAACTTTAAACGTCTGTCGTTGGTGTCTTAAAGGGGAACACCACCTCAATGTAGAATTCCAATATGTTATTTCCATGGCCTAGGAAGGTTCAGTGTGAACATGAGCTCCTCTCTCTCTCAAAGCCAGAAACCAGAGAAGTAAGTCACTTGTGATGTCATAGGGTATAAAGTGCGTTGTTCATGTTTACTATTTTTTACTATGTATGAATTTTGAAAATGGGAGTAGTTCCCCTTTAATGATGGCCATATTGTACTTTCTGTACAAAGCTCTTCAGAAAGAAAGCTATTCAGCTTTTTAAACCTGCATATTATATATTATTGTTTCTTACTTCTTATTTCCTAAATTTGCAGCCTGACAAGCAACTCACGGAAGAGCATGTTTCGCAAAAAAGTTTGATAATCATAAGGTTCTGTTCAGAACTTCATCTACAAAATCTGCAGCTTTTACCTGAACAAAATTAAAATGTTAAAAAAACAAAATAGCGTGTGAGAATTATCACAAGGATTCTCACATAAAATCTGTTGTTGTTGTGAGACAGTCAGCCAACTGCCGTCCCTTTAATTGGACCTCTTGTCCTTCGCAGGGCAATTTTCTAAACAAAACATATGCTTTACATTCTCATGTCCAGCTGCAGCTCGGATGAAAACAAGCCGGACAAAAATCCATTCAGACTGTAATTTCCCTGAGAGTTTTGCACCCAGGTACCTTTCGTACAAGCGCTTCACTCTCCCGCAAATAGGCCGACGGATGGAAGCACTTCATTAAATAACAAGGGACGCTGTATGCGAACAAAACACATGGTGATACATATGAATGGTTATCATGAGAAGGACGGAATAATACAGTCATTAAATCCCATTGATTAAAGGGGCAAATGTGAGTCCGGGTAGTCTTCGCTTGTGTTATTATCTGTGTTGCACACCTGAGGCTGTTGTGTGTACGTGAATGCAACTGCAGTGTCTACACACACACAAAGCATGACCTCTTGGCTCGAGTAACGGTGAATAGGCTAAATCAGTACGGATTGTTCCATCATTTTATCATTGACAGTGACGGCTTACATTCATATGTTTCACCAATATTATATTGAAAGAGATGGACTGATGAAGAGTGCATTTATGAAGGTGATAGGGATGGCTGATGTGGTTGAAATCATTATTACAACTAACACAATTTACATACACAGAAGAGAGGTAACACATCAAGAAAAACAATTCCAAGTAGCACTCAAAATGTATGTGTATAATATTTTAAAATCTTCAAAAGAAATGAGATTTGAATTCAAATTTGGAACTATTCCTTTTGTGAAGAGTGTCGTATCTAAAAGCAGTTTTTCCAAGTTCAGTTTGAACACACCGTATACCGTAGATTAAGTATCCTGACACTATAATTACTGTGTTTACATGTGATCAGTGAGCAGAGAGGTTTCAGTTTTTCCAGTAGATGGTAAATAATGGTAGACTGAACATTGGTCTTTTGGTTAGCAGAAAAAAATACAGGATTTTTTCCCACAGTATTTCCATACGGAAATCCAATTTTAATCTTCAATTTGCTAAATTACATGAGACCAAACGCTTAAAATATGACTAAAACAAGTATTTTTGCACATGATTGTATTTGTTTTTTTGTCTCAGTTTTGACGAGGGATGGGCTCCGTTGGATGATTTTGCAACAATTGAATCAAAATGTGATTTAAAAATAGTTGTGGGGTTGCTTCATGGATGTACAGTATAACAAGAACTGGATACTGGACTCCAGAATGGCGCCCATTCACTTTATATTGGAGTTTGTTTATTGAAGAAGACACAGGCTCCGTCTCGTGTACCATGCTTTATGAAATTGTGAGTGTGACAACCAAAGGATTAAATTGTTTAGAGCACAGTGGTGGAAGAAGTACTCAGATCTTTTACTTAAGTAAAAGTAATACCGCCATGTAAAAATACTCTGTTACAAGTAAATGCCTTCAAAATGTTAAAAAAAAGTCCATAAGTATTAGGCTAGTATCAAAATACCAGAAGTAAAAGTACTCATTATGCAGAATGGCCCATTTCAGAATAATATATATTATGTTATATATTATTGGGTTATATTTTTTGATGCATTAATTGGTTCATCACTTAAATGTTGCAGCTGGTAAATGGACTTGCATTTTTATAGCACTTTTCTAGTCTTCCAACCACTCAAAGCGCTTTACACTTTATGTCAGCATTCACACACACCTATTATTCACACACTGATGGCAGAGGCTGCTAGGGTGCCAACTCTGCCCAACAGGATCTAATCTAAACACTCATTCTGGCGATGCCTTCGGGAGCATTTGGGGTTAAGTGTCTCGCTCAAGGACACATCGACATGTGACCCGGAGCAGCCGGGGATCGAACCCACCGACCTTCCGATTGGTGGAAGACCTGCTCTACCCTCTGAGCCACAGCCGCCCAACAAAGGTAAAGGTGCAGCTCATTTTAACAACTTTATATACTTAATAATTATATACTACTTAATAATACTCTGTCATTGTGAGTCTTCTGCAGGGAGTGGAGTAAGGTCATGGCCCAGTTTTGGATGCCACTGACGGTAACTTGGCTATTTAAACAGCGGCTTCGTAGTACAGGATGTCCCGTGCCACGCTAATGAGCTAGTTGTAGTCTGCAGTGTTTGGAACATCGACCGAGGTGGTGCCAAGAATGGGGCGGTTCTATTGGTACCATCCACAACTTTTGCTAATGGAAACCCCGAAAATAGCCGTTCCAAGGTGTAACGAACTGAACTGGACTAGACTGGACTGCTTGGTGGAAACATGGCTTTAGTATTACAAACAGGAACAAAGTGGAACAAATTCTCACAAAATCTCACAAGCTGCCGGTACTCTTTTCTGCCTGCTCCATATCAGGTTCTCTGGGAGATTCATAATGGCGATTGGTAACGGCACAGCGCCAGCGTTTTTGTGCCTCATATGAACATAAAAACAATGTGGAGAGCATCTGGATGAGCTGACAGACAGCAAGGGGGGAGGAGGGGTGAGAACGAGGGTGCCATAATTTATCGATGTTCACGTCCTTTCTGCAAAATAATCCGTGAACTGTTTGTCATAACTTCTTTTATTTGTCAACAAAATATAATTCATGAAACACTATTTAAAAGTTTTGATTTATAGAATATGATTTCAAATCAGTTTCAGTTCAGACGAAGGCTGTGATATGTGTAAATAATAAAATAATAATTTAACTAGTAATAATAATGGTCCAAAATTATGTAAAAATTGCATAGTTTTGAGTCAAAAACCTTGTATTTTCGTTGGGAAGGAGCCCAAAATCAGATATCTCCCAGTATCTTTTATTCACTAAAACTCCTAAAACCTGAATGATACCTGACTATAAGGTACGAATAACACAGGAAAGCACTTTAACTATGAACACTAAACACACCACCTGAACCCTATAATGTTCCAGTTGGACTATTATTTGAGTATTATAAACCTACTGTAGAAGATGCCTCGCCAAAGTATAATAATAGCAATAAAATCACAACTGATGATGACTGAAACAGTATAACAGGCTTAAAGAAATAATAAATAAGAGCAAGAGATTGCTGATACCGACAGATACACACGCCAACGTGTGAATAAGAGAAGTACTTGCACTTTCTTTTCCACCTCAAGCATTGTATTTAAATACTTCCTGCTAGTAAATACTTAACCAGAAACTTAGGTACTTTTCACCACTGCCTGAAGCCAATAAACAAAATAATTGAATTATCACCAAGCCCTATTGGACAATATTAAAAGGATTGACTTTTAGATTGAGTTTTAAAACCGATGAATGCCTCTCTTTTGGAGTTTTCACCCTACAAAGCTTTACAAAAATGTTTGGGTACGTTTTAAAACACAGGCTGTGTATTTAAGTGTGGCGAGGGAAAACTGAGCGACATTAGCCCAGTAAAGGTAGAGATGGAGGTTTAACACGCTAAGAGTCAGCAGAGCAACCGGACCGCATCTGTCTGCGAAGCACATGTTCACCAGTTTAGTTTGACTGTCTGTGATGAAGGGGAATGTAGTTTGATGCAATAATAATGTTGACTACACCCAGTGCATACATTGTGTGTGTGTGTGTGTGTGTGTGTGTGTTTCATCATCACTCTCTTCCATGGAAAATAATTTCAGCTGAGCGATAAAGGAGTTCCCGTCGAGTCAACTCTCACCGGAAAGAAGAAGTTGACAGAGTTCACGTCAGGTCTCGAGTTCACAGCCCAGTGTCACCTCGCTGCGCTCTCTGATGTCACAAACAACCACTCGAACGTGACTCTTACACCGGCGACGGGGTCCAGAGGTCATTCTGCACACGCTCAGTGAAGCCCGGAAATAGATTAAACAATAGGTAGCTGATATACACAGACATTTCCATTGGTCATTATTCACTCTGCAGGGTGGAGAGGTGTACGAAACACATGACGCATACATGTATAACACATGATAAATTGTTGTATTCTGTTTGACTGAGTCTGAGCCACGTCAGTGGACGTTGATGTGTTAAGCACAGTCTTTTTCTGAGTGTTACCGTAAACTGGTAGATTGTCAGCTACCGTAAATTTTCGAAGGAAACTCTTTAGCGGCTAGTGTGTGCAACCGACCGATAAAACATTTATGCAACCTGGCACTGAGGTGCCGAGGTTACTAAAGGTTGTTTAAAAGGTGTCAAAATTAATATTTAGAGTAGATCCTGAGGGGCAGGTCGGCACCTTGCAAGGCAGCCAATGTATATATGTGTGTGCAAATGGGGGAATATTGACACGTAGTGTAAAGCGCTTCGAGTGGTCGGAAGACTAGAAAGGTGCTATGTAAATGCAAGTCCATTTACCACCTAAAATAAAGGCCCAGTAGGCAGAATATTTTTGGTATCATTGGGCAAAAATTCCAAAATAACCTTTCAGCATATTGTAATTCAAGTGTTCTGAGATAAAACTAGACTTCTGCACCTCCGTTACTATTGGCTGTGCGTCATGTGACCGGAACTTGTCGTTCCTTCACCAGATTTCACAATGGCGGCGGCGTCACAAATTTTCTCATTTTACAGCTAAACCGTGCACTACAAGATGATTCTGAAAACAGAATATTGATTCATATTTGATCAGCGCTGCCTAGTTTGACCATTTGGTCGGAGTTCGCGAGTGATTGACAGCCAGCTCTCATAGACAGCAGATGGACAGCAGACCTCAGATCAGCTCTTACTGCTTGTTTTCCTCCGGTCTGTGAAATCTTGCAGATGCCGTTAGGAGCACCGGAGGACACAGAGGCACATGATTTTTTTCAGGTTACCTGTTTCATGTACTACTGTCACAATATAGCGACCGTTTTATAGAAATAACTTTTTTTAATCATATTTTCTCCAATCTCGCCTACTTCAGCTTTAACTTTGCCGTGAGACAGCTATACAATCTATGTTTCCGACGGGGAACTGAAGAAATATCTATGCTCTCGCCAAAGCAACCAGACTCTATTGGAAAAAAATTAAATTTTACATTGCAGAATAGACCTTGCTGGTCTACCGCCGCCTCGATCGGTTAGTTTGTTTGAGTGACTTTGGTGAATCCGAACTAACCCTTTAAAACACCAAATTGTTTCTCCAAGCTGGGAGTGCGACAACCGTCATCCATTGTAGGTAATAGAGTGCTCCAGGGATGATGTATTTTTGTAGGCCAACCAGGAAGTTAGCATCGTCCTGGGTTCCCTCAACAAAAAGCCAATGGTATTTTTACATTGGGTTTTGGATTATTGCAGAAACTCTGTGGCAAACACAAGTTTATGACACTTACACATTTTGTTCAGCAAGATAATCTCCACAAATGAACACCACTTTTATGATTTTTGAAGTGTAAATGTAGGACGTGCTAAAATGCTAACTCATTTCTGGGTTTTAGGACTCGTTCCTGCAGCACTCTATACACGGACTATGGAAAAGTACCTCAACAACCCCACTTCGAAACAGCCGAACTATCCCTTTAACGTATTTGAGAACTTGTCTGTACAAGATGAGTTGCTTGGTTACACTCATCGCGGAGATTTCTACTGCAAAAACATGAATATAATGGCCAAAATCATTTGTAATGATTCACTCAAAGTCTTGGAGATATGAAGGAAGTACCATAAATTCCCATTTATTTACCACACCTGCAGAGAGAACCAAGCCTTCATTTTTTGAAATTGGATATAGAAGTACATCTTACTGGGTGTGTATCTCTTCCTCCCACACAAATTAATATATGTCTGTGGAAATGTACCTCATGCTAAATTGTCCTTGTGAGCTATTAGAGTACGGGTCATTCCACCCCTCCTCAGTGATTGTTTGCCCCATGCCCCTTCTTATTATCGGCCTTTATTTGAGAATATACATTCTACAGTTTGAGCGTGTGCCTGTGCAAAGCTAACTGATCTAAGGACATATTTTGACTTCCTTTGAGGACTCCCATGCATCAATGTTTGACTTGCAACAGGACAAACCACTCATGACTGACAGGCGGCTCGGTTACATCTACGTATGTTCAGTGTACGGACGCACATGTGTGTGAGTCAGTTTGTTAAAAGGAAAAAGTTTGCGTAACTTTATTATCTGCAATTTCCCTAGAACACGGACGCCCAAATACTTGAATCTCATTTGATGAACAGGTTTAGTGGAAAATTTCAACATACTGATCTTTGGATGCATGCAGACATTAAATTTTACTACTTGTTTCAAATAAATTGAAAACATTTTTGGCAAAGGGAAACTCAAATGAAGTAACAAGATTGACTGAGAAAACTGAACGTTACACCCAACATGGTATTCTTTAAATCAATATGAGAATGGCGCGAGAAAGAGAGACACAGGGTGAGGGGGGAAAGCACACTGGTCTCCAGGCTCCACGGGGGGGGGGGGTTGATGCTGTCCACCCGTCCTGGACACACCTGAGCCCAGCAAGGGAGCCAGCACCCCACCTCAACTCACCTGGTAAGTGGAGGGAAGTCGACTCCACCGAAAACAGTGGGATGCTAATTTACAGCTTTACTCTTTTTATGCCCAGAGGTCCGATTACACGCTCTTTACTACCCATCCCTTCAACTGTTAATGTGTGCTCACATACAGTACGTACAGATTTCTCAAATATATATAACAGTTTTTTCAACTTCTGCCAAGGAGGTTATGGTTTTGATCCTGTTTTTTTTTTATTTGTTTCTTAGGAAGCAGGATATCTCAAAAAGCTGTATACAGATTTTATTGAAAGTTGGCAGAAAGTGAAGTCATAGTACACAGAACAATTTTTAAAAAGAATTTCTTGAAGTCAAACTGATATTAAAATACATTTTTGCTAAGAAATCAGTATATACTGTATATTGTGGGTGTTTTGTTTTGACTTGTGTACTTGTTTGGTCATAATTGTAATCATCCAAAAGAAGGGATTTAGAATGTATTTCTTTTTTTTCTGCCGTTAGTGTTCTCCAGGGGGATTGAATTTTTCGTTCTCACTGACGTCAGCACAGGTAATTTGATACAATATTTCTGTGGGCGGGTACGAATGCTGAGTTATATCACTTCAATTTTTACGAGTCAGTCAGTTAACAAGCTGCGGTCGATGTTGTTAGTTGTTGCTTAGTCCCGCTTATGATAAGGGCACTCCCTATGTGACTCCGCATGTGTGCACGCTGTGTCATGACTTGAATCACAGGGTGATGTACAGAGTGCTGAGTGAGGTTACAGGACTACCTGCTGCTGTGACTTTCAATAGTTTGGACATTTGCCATCACCACAACTAAAAACTAGCTGGGTTGGGACTAGATGGGACAAACACAACACTCAGGGGCAAATTGACAAAAGGATTGTCCATTTGTCCGACAGTTATCCTAAAAAAAAAAAAGGCAATTGTTCCGAAGGCCCATTGCTCAGAAAATACAACAAATAGAAGCACACGGCTAATTATTATGCAGAATGATGTCAACGGACCTTCCCGGTCAGATATCTTTTTTTAATTTTAACATGGGCCAAGGATGATTGATGCTGAGTTAAAATAGGCCTGACCCCACTATTTTGCACATATTTAAATTATGTAATATGCACAAATTAGGCGCAAAATTGGCCTCTGTCTATGCAGATGAAACAGGTGTTGCTGTTGAATTGAAAAAAAAAAAAGCTGTGATCTCTTACAAAATTCTATTCACCGCCATCGAAGACAAAAATCTCAAAACCTTCCGTGCTGAGAGCACCAACACGTTACAGTGAATTATTCACCTCCATTGTAGTGGGATTGAGGCAGAAATCTAAAAGACATGTCTCAAAACCTGGAAACTATTTACATGGCTCGACACTATATGGGGAAATTGGCGTTATTAGAAATATATAATTTATTCCTGTATATAATTTCCAGGTCAGATGGGAGGAGCCTGAGAAACTTTCCTGAGGCGTCCTGATACAGGCCAGATTAAAAGAAGACATGCAGTGCCGTAGTTCACCTTTACAGCTGCAGCCACCTCCAAATGACAGGAGAATCTAAAGTTTACAACCAGGGTTGTTTCACTGTGATTGTAACATCAATGAACACAAATGGGCAGTTTACAATGGGAATCCCGCGGGGTTTTATGCACCTTGATTACAGGGGTTATTCATATTTAAATGTGGTCAGCTCGCAGTAAAAACAGGAAAGGTCTGGAGCGCATACTGATGCTATCAGATAAACAAACTTGGACGTCTGATAAAAGACATTTTATAGGAATGTGTTTGGCCTGATGACGCGGTATTGTTGTGTTTATGGGATTCTTCAGTTTAAATAAAAATCATGAGATTTTGATGTTTTATATGCATGTCGAAATTAATTTATCATTAAAGATCGGTATATTTTTGATGTAGATAGTGGTTATGTGTGAAAATATGCTTTGAAACACGTGTAATGTTTCCATGTACCCGAACATATTCCGAGATAAGGTTTAGTTTACACATCCCAGAATTATTTCTCTTACATCAACAAACTGATGTTACATTTTAGTTTATTAGCACAATTAGTTCAAACACAGTTTCGCTTGACGGGCAAAATAACTGTTAGTGTTTCTGCCACCACACCATAACCTTTATAATAATACCACTGCTCTCTTTCCATTTCTGACTCCACACACACGCACACACACACAAAGGTTTGTGCCTCTGATAAGACATCAGAGAGAGGAAGAGCTTCCATAACTGTAGATCAGATGCCAGGAGGTCAGATGGCATTAAAAAAAAAAAAAATGGAGCAAAGGATCACAGGAGCAGATGATCACGAGCCAAAAACAACAGAGGCTCTGCTGCAAAAGAAAAACAATAGTTTCCCTTTGATGCCCCCTTTGTTACTAGTACGTTTTACATGGTGGTGGAAGTTCCATTACGTTTGTCGGTGGTGACGGGGCCGAACATGAAATGGATCAGCTGGTTTAGAAAGTGCCTCATATGCAGAACATGTTGCAGATATGAAAACACTTAAGGTGGAAAGAGCAAAACTTTGACAAATTCAAAAGAAAAAGCTTTACTATGATGGATTGTTTTTGCTCTATGGACATTGTTATAATATAGCACGTGCAGATATGCAACCGGTATTATAAAGTATTTATTTATGTGATTGTTTAAGTGGTTATATTTATTTTCAAATATGTATTTTATAGCGTTTTCATATACGTATGTTGAAGTAACGTATCCTCATACAACAGTTCGTACATCTTACGAAAAGTTAATCCTCTTCGTTCGTTTTCCTACAAACATACAGTCTTTTCAAAATAAACTTCCAACTTCACAGGAAACAACTTTGTTAGGATCGACTTGGTTAGGTGTAAGCAACAAAACTACTTTGTTAGGTTTAGGAAAAGATTGACTTGGAAAGTTACGTGTTAAGGTATTCAACGTTGACTTCTGGTTTCACACAGGGGTATGAACACGGGGGTATGAACCAGTTTCCTGGGTAAAAGTCTGGTGTTTTTTGACCCGCCCATCCACCCCGACCTCCCTACGCATCTTTTGGCGCTCTTTATACTTCCTAGTTCACGATTACGTGGATAACATACAAATTTATTTCGTGGGAAATCGTACACCTACGAACGGTGTAGGAGAGCATCCTGGTGGAAGCCTAGTATATTATTCATCACCCTGAAATCTGATGAGTTGTCCAATTAAACTGCCAGTAACAGGCTTAAACTGGTTTAAACTGGGAAACTGTGCTGTCACGCACAAGTTCAGACTGCAGACTACCAGTCTCTTTCTTTGGGTGTGGACAGTGTCCGTGAGTCAGACTCCTGTTGACTCACTGTACAGGTGAACTGGTATTACACCTTTCACTTTTTTCCTCGTGTATCTTCATTAAAATTGCATTTAATTTATCTTTAGTTGGTTTTATTATCATTAATCAGAGACCAACAGAGGGTTTCGGAATTAGTGGCCTATATGAGGTGGGATGTCCCGTTGCTTTTTTTAAATTTTGGTACAATGCACTAATTCTTCTCTGCTCAGTTGAAAAACACAAGAGGGTTTTCCTCCCAAAATGCTATGTTGCAATCACTGGTAACAGCTGTTTTTCTTTTTTAACTCTTTACTGGCAGAAGACCGCTCATATGCTTTAGAAGACAAATAAAATATCTGCAAATGCATAAACCTTTTTCCATATTTTGAGACAATGCTTTATAAAAATTTCCCAGTAGCAACGTGTAAAGCATAACTGACAGTCGCAGTGGTTGTACTGCCACTGCTGTGCCCCATGGGGCTGCCCGTTGGGCTTCACAGCAGGGGGCTACGATACCTGCCCAGCCCCTTTCCTGGGGTCCCTCCTACCATAAAATCAGAATCGCTATTCGCGAAAGGCATGCAGCTCAAGTTACCATTTAGGACAGGAAGATCCTTTTAACTATATCTAGTCAAATGTGAACAATGTGTTTAATTAAACCCACGCCTGAGACCGGAGGGAGCTGGGATGGGATACGATTAGTTGACCCCATGGGGCTGCACAGTGGGATACAGCAGCAGGGGCAACCATACCTGGCCAACACCTTTCCCCTTGGTCTGTCCCACGCATCTTCTCGCCCTTTTCCCTTATGTGCATTCACCAGACTTGTGGAGGTTTAAATATATACACCCTACAATATATTTGCAGATTTAGGAAATCTTTCATGGTGCCTGAGCTGTTTTATTTTATTAAAGGTGCAGTATGCAAGATTGTTATGGGGGGAAAAAGCACAATTTATCAGTCTACTGTATATCTCTATGTGGGATAATACAGCTTAGTCCAATTTTCACAAATTATATTACATTTTTTGAGTTTCGGTGGGGTCTCTAACAGTTAATCTAATAGACAGGAAGTGACAAATCAAAGGTCAAAATGTGAAAAGTGTGCAGTTTGCTCAAAGAGAAGAGTTCAAAGAGTTATCTTTCTGTGTGATTTGTGCAAACAAATTTAATCTGAAATAAATATTCTATCCACATTGTCATTAACGCGAAAAGAAGATTCTTCAAACTTATCTAATTTCATACGAAAAGGAACCACACTAAAAATCTCAATAGCTTTAATGTATAACTGACAGTCCCAGTTTCGCTGGGTTGTGCTGTCACCGCTGTGTCTCCTGGGGCTGCCCAGTGGGCTTCACAGCAGGGGCTACAATACCTGGCCAGCCCCTTTCCTGGGATCCCTCCTACCATAAAACTCACAGTCGTTATTTATGGATGGCCTACAGCTCAATTTACTATCTGATTTTTGGTTTAAATATGCTGTAAAATTCTCCTGGAACAATGAGAGGGAGATGACGGCGCCATTCTACCCAACCTGCCAAAGTGTGTTTCACACCAGATGTTAATAGCACCTGACCAAACCTTCCCCCTGGGCCTTTGCTACCATACCAATCCATCTCCATTCCTTTCGAGTGCTGTGGCGAAAGGTGGAGATTAAAAATTAAAAATGACAATGTGACGGATTGTCACTTTAAGATACTGGAATCCAACAATTCCGTACAAGAATATCTGCAAGAAACATTTATAATTCAGGTGAAATCAAATGGCTTTTATTGTGATATAAATAGTGATTGCCCCAAAGGGGTGTATGTGTGTGAGTGCCGGTACATGCACGGGCATGTTTTGGTGTGACTGCATTCACGTGTGCCTGTGCGTGAACCCTCTCCGTGGCCGTACCATCCATCCCTCACCTGTCGCCCTACCTGTCTCCGGCAGTGGGAGAGGCCTCACACTGTGGAATGCCTGTTGCCATTTAAGCACCATTACTACCTGCTGCTGCCCTATTCTCCCTGCCCTCTATTGCCTGGGGTTCGTATTGGATAAGAGCCGTAAAGCCCCGCGTTTCATGGGGCTGGGTTGGGTGTAATTGGAGGGAGGCAGGCCCCTCATTCCCAGCACCGCGGGGGGCTACAATCACAGGCTTGCCCTAGCCTTTGGGCCGCTCCACCAGGAGCTAAAGAGGGTCTAAAGAGGGCACCACGGGGGGACGATATCAAACACCCTCAGAGTCCCGGGATAACAGCAAATAACACTGCAGGAGAGGGAACACACACACCGGCAGAACACACACACACTCGCACACACACACAGTCAGTCGATCTGTCTGTCAGGACTTGTTTATTGCGGTGAATAAAGCATTGTGCTCGGTGAAGCGGCATGCAAAAAGGGGGGTGATTTGGAAATTAAAGGGTCGCTCCTGAGAATTTCTTGCTTTTGTGAATGTTTGTTGCAGTTGATGTGTGGCTTTGTGAAGCATGAAGAATCAAAGTGAAGTGAAGTTTTTTAATCACACAAAAATGCTAATTTATATCACATTGTTATGACAAAGCATTTATAAAAGTAAATACTTTATTGACCTATTAATTAATAATAGTGTATATATATATATATATATATAGTATATACATGTAACACTGTCTGTTAACTTTTTTATTTACTTAATTTGTTTACCTAAAGAATCCTTTTTTTTTTTTTTACTGATATATACAAATGTTAATTCCTTTGCTCAGATATTTACAATAAAGGTAAATAAAGTATTGACTGAATTAATGTTTGCATGTAAACAAATAATTAAAAATCAATTGTGTTTTTGAGAATTGATACAGTACCACAAAACATAATATTGCAATACTCAATATTTTTTATATTTTCTTACTCCCCTATTCAATATGTGAGTGAGTTGACCTCTGGGGGGGATGAAGGAAGAAAAGGCATTCCAGGCATCAGATCAACATACACACACACGCTTCCCACATCCGCAACCTGCACCACAGTACAACTTGAGCCCAAACTTGTCCCTCCACATTTGCCTTATTGTATATACTGCACACACCAAACGATAACAACGAGGCTACGACCCAGGATGCGTCAGCCAGCTTGTCATTCATTACTGAGAAAGACAGCGCAAGATCAACAGCAAACGCTGGCAGTAATCTCTCATGTGGGGATCAAGGTGTGTGAAGAAGTGCTAAAGTAACAGTGAGTTTATAACTGTAACAATATACAGTAAGTAGTGTCAATATGAGAGGGCAGGGTCCTCTCTGTGTATACTTAGCAAAGCATATGTGTGTGAGAATGTACAGTATGTGCATGCAGGTTTGTGTGTCCATATGCATTTTCATTATATAGATGTGCGTGTGAGGTGCAGCTGTGTGTCTAGGTGTGTGTACATTGGCAACATATATGAAATTTCATAAGTGAAAATGTATGCAATTAGTGCACATAAGTTTGTCCATTTGTGTGTATTTGGATATGTACTGTATGTACAGTATGTTACTGCATCCTATAAGTGTGTACATGTCAGTGTTTGTGTCTATAGGTGTGGATGGGTGTTAATCCCGCTGGAAGCCGCAGCATGACAGAACAAAGCTCAGCTCGGGTGTCCAACAGGTCATGTTGAGTTAGCGCTAACAGGTCGTTGAAAATCACTGTGTCAGTTATCTGTACTGTCACGAACATGCAGTTTAGGTTGAGTCAGGGTGCACAGGTGGGACGAAACTCTGACGCTATCCAATCACAAGACTCTCATCACAGCCAGCATTCACCCTGTTGACCTGTCCTTCGCTAACAGCTCCAGGGACGCTGCTCTGTAGCTGACCCTGACCTTTGACCTCATTGTAGACAAGAAAAGACAATTGCCCTTCAGGGTTTTGACACAATTAAAGGCCGTATATGTCAAAGCTTAAAGTTCTGGCCTTTTATATCATGATGATTTTAAAAAGAAATTGTACACCGTTCATCTGTAAAGAGAAAAACCACAAAAGTGTGGAGGGATGAGAAGTGCAAACAAATCAATGCTAAATACTAGTTGTCCTAGTACACTGTAATTAGCTGCTTATGAAGACGGATTGAGCTGGACATACTTTCTAAATGAATGCAGTTTTGGGTACAGTACACTGGGCGAGGCCGGTACTGTAGCTCTCAAAGGCTGGAAATTCTTAGCACAGAGACGAGCCGAAGTTCGACTTTGGCGTGGTTCTTGACATTTCCTGAGTTTTGTGGCTCTTGGCTGAAGCTAAAAGATCACACCAGCGTCATAAACGTTTTTCTCTCCCCACCATGCATGACATTAAATGCCTTCACCCTTCCTGCTTTTTGTCACCGTTACTATCAGGTTGAACTCGCTGTACCTAATCACTCGAGGAGAGTGGATAAAAGGGCACAACACATTCATTTACACCATTAACAAAAAATGTAGATTAGCAGCAGAGAGGGCAACAATGTGACCAAAGTGACTTGTATTTGTGTGTGGGGAAATTAGTTAAATATGACTTGGGAACGGTCTTCGCTAGATGCAGATTAATGCAGATACGGGAAAAATTGCTGATCACCACGTTACAGTTGCTGCGGCTGTCAAGTTTTCTGTAGTCACACTGCACTTCTGCAGTTTTTATAATGATAACGGTGACAAAATTAACACTCAATTCATAGTCATTTTTGAAACAATCAGCTCTTGATTTCAGACAGAAGTAGACAAAAGCAGGCTAGGCTACTGTAGGTAGTAATCTAGTTAGCCAGGCATGCTAATGTAACACACTGTTTAATCAATTCCTTAAAGGAACAGTGTGCAACATTTTGGGGGATCATTTAACAGAAATTTAATATATTATTCATAAATATGTTTTCATTGGTGTATATCACCTGAAACTAAGAATCGTTGTGTTTTTGTAGCTTAGAATGAGCCCTTCATATCTACATAGGGAGCGGGTCCTCTTCACAGAGTCCGCCATGTTGCACCGCCATGTTGCACCGCCATGTTTCTACAGTAGCCCAGAACGGACAAACCAAACACTGGCTCTAGAGAGAGCCTTTCACGTTTAAGTTACTTACTTCCTAAAGTAGTTTTATTATGGCAAGGATGGCCTCTGAACAAGGTGAATGGTGTTACCAAGGTATTGGTGGTCAGTGGCTCACGTTACCGCAGTCTTGGAAAGGGAGGAGTGAGCGGAGGGGTACTCAGTTGGTTGCAATCTGCAACCACACCACTAGATGCAGCCAAATCCTACACACTGCACCTTTAAACTTTTGCATTTAGTAAAGGCTAGCCCAGATATAAAGACACCGAGTGAGTATCGCTCTCACTACAGTACGTAACTTGGCCGGCCGTGCCTTACAGTTGCTAAGCAACGATTACAATCACTGCCAGGTGAGGAGTTTAGCAAATGGTCAATTTCATTGAACTATCATTGAACTAATGAAAGAATATAAAAGGTACTATATTTTACATCTTATAACAATCATATTTTATAATCCTGATTTCTTTTTATTGATTTACTTCTTTTTTTCTTTCTACTTTTTTTTACACATATTACTTCTGTATGTGACAAATAAACCTTTGAATCTCTTGAATATATTTGCTGTAAGTTTGTAATACATGCAGCTAGAATAGGGGCGGACAGAATATATATATATATATATATATATATATAAATAAAAGTATTGCAGTGAGGGAGATTTTGTCAACTTGCATCACTCCATCTGTTTCATTAACCCATGATTCAAATGAAAAGGCCAACATTTTTTCCTTTTCTTTCCCATGCTGAGGCAACACTGAAACAGGAAAAGACAAAATACCTTGGCACATACAGTAAAGACATTAGATGAGGAAAGAGGGAGAACCCTGAGGGTATCATCCTCTGTGTGACGGCCCCATCACTGATAAGAATCAAACCAGGTCTGAGCCCTCTGTCTCCTTCTTCTACTAAACTGTACAACTAGCTTGTCGCAGCCTGAGCCCAAATGCATCATACAATTATAATAACAGGAAGAACGCTGTGGGTTTCCAAAGAAGCAGTTTTTTTTTTTCATTTCCACAAAATTATTGATGGCTCAATCCGACTCTTTGATGTTACAAATCTGCTTCTCTGGCCGGGCTGCATTTTTCTCTGCACCCACTCACCGCATTACCACATACAGCACATGGATGCAACAACATCCTTTACCTGCGAATTTTAACTTCAATCTCCTGAGGGTTTTTCATCTGAATGTCTGATGCAAGAGGGAATAGAAGGTGTTGCCTGAAGCCAACTTGCAATAATTTGCATAAACACAGTTTATCTGATAAAGTTCTTATTTCAATGCCAAAGTGACATCTATCAATTAAAAAAAATATAAAATGGCTAAAACAAGAAAATATTATAATTTTGTACAGCCTAGTAGGGGTGGGAGAATTTTTTTATTTACCGATTCATCATTTTTTTCCCCGATTTTGAAATTGATTTTTTAATGCCAGAATCGATATATTTGCTTCATTTGAGTCTATGCGGAGGTAGAAAGAAGTTACCGTTTTTGTTGTTGAGGTCTGAGTAACGTGACGTCGTATCTGTTCCGTATCCGTCAACCAAAACAAACCGCAGAATGTAGAAAAACAGTGGAGGGTCTGCATGGATACGACCTGCACCCTCATATTTTAAATCCAAAGTGGTAAACACTACACATCCAGTAAAGAATGGAAACAATTTGGGTTCCACACATTGCCAGGAAAAGCAGAGCTAGACATCATGGCTAAAGCTGCATGCTAACTCTGTCACGGACAGGAAACGTTATCGTATTGCAGTAACGTGCGGTCAAGCCGGTTGTCACTCGCATCTCCGTGGTCAAATCAGCCAACACTACAACTGTAGAGCACCATATACTGACAATTATGTTTAATGCATTCAAACAGCCTCGATGGAGCTGACCATGGATGTATAAAGAAAACGGAGCTGACGGGAGAGCTAGCGATTGATTTGGCGAAGTTAGAGGAAGTATACACGTGTGACTACAGTTTTCAAAATAAGGTGTTAACAAAGGGAACTGTATATACAAAATACATATATGGAAATAAGATTGATTGGACTATATAAACTAGAAGTATAAAACATTTCACGTCCCTTATAAATTAAAAACAAAATAACACTAATTTGTGAGGGAAATGTCTTAAAAAATGAAAACATTTTGTTGTATCAATTTAGATATATTCCAAAGTAAAAGTCCCTAGAAGTGTATGATTCAACGTTTTCCCCATGGTCTAGTCTTAAAAAAGCTAACAAAAATTGCAATAAATCGTATTATCAAATCACAATACTTCTAGAAACGCAATACATATAGAATCATCTCCCAAGTATCGTTATAGTATAGAATCTGGAGATAGGTGAATCGTCCCAGCCCTCCAGCCTAGTAGCTTGATTCATTCTTTAAATCAGTGTCAAGGCAGTTCCCATCTTGGCACCCATCTTCCACGTGATTCCTTACATGATTTTGTATAGCGTGTAATTCCCCAAGGAGAAGTTCTTTCACTTCACAATCACTCAACGTCATTAAAAAAAAAAAAAAAAAACGCCTTTAAGCAGGTCGTACCAGGTGAGTAAATGCCCTTTACTCTAAGCTATAATTACTCTGCCATTTCAATTTAAATACCTCTTTCTCTTAAACGGTCCCTTTCAATTAAAATTCCTGCCCCTCTGAGCACTAATTCTCACATGAATTAGTCAAGATTGTATTAGGTGAATTCATGTCAATACGGATTTGAATATGGCTATTAGTTCAAACTATATTCATAAACACAGCTTGGAAATTTTCAATATTGAAATGCATCATTGTCATTTTGTTCCTGACGCAAAGTATTGTGGTGAGCCTGGAAACTTTGTTACGATTGGGGACAAGTTTTTTTATGAGTTGCACCTCTCTTCATCTAGGTATCCCCAGACTGGCTCGAGTCTAGCCAACACCCAGCCCCATGCTGTGCCAGAATTCCTACCTCTGGCTTTCCTAATGGCACTCTCACATTATTTTACACACACACACGAGTGCATTCCCAGTCCAACCCACGCTCCTTGATCATGTCCTGGGATGGCAGTAATGACGGTGTTTAGTCCAAGTGATTCAGCATTACTCCGAGTTGGCTAACACCTCTCAGGAATTAAGCCAGAGGGGAGATCGACTGTCAGACTGACACTTGGAGGAGCAATTAATGAGCCCATTAGAGAAAGAACAGATCGTTCCAAGATGATGAACAGAGAGGCAACACAACTTAAGAACATCTTTCAACAATTAGAATTTTATAGTTTTGTTTTTTTAATTGAAGCTAAATAAACCCGTTCTTTGGCGTCTGATTTTGACGTCCATCAACCAGCATTAAAACGTGTTGTCACAAGTGTGTAACTGATAAAATGCTGTGACAGCAGAGTTTCTAACATCATGCCAAGGACGGCGTTCACAACACTTGGGGATCAGCTTTTAGTAATCCAGCCACAGGGGAAAGTGACTGTCTGTCAAATAACATGCACGACACAGACAATGAATAAGATATAATCTTTTTAAATCCACTATAAAATACCAGTTACAAACATGTATTTTATGTTGAAAATCACCGGTTAAGGTCTTTACACACATGCGGCGCGTTTTTTTGTGTGATTAATTCGCACGTCAATATATTTTTTCAAACTGTTGTTTTTGTCATGAGTACTTTCACACAGAACGCAAGTACTTTTTTCGGTATGAGGTCAATTTTCTGAGATTTCACACCACGAATAAAGGTATCAACCAATTGTGTTGTGCGGAACGAGTTGAGTTGCGCCTATATCTATGAAACAACACCACAAAGGCTCCGTAGTCCAAACCAAGACGGCAGACTTTATTACTCCTTTCAACCTTAAGAAAGGGAGCGCAGACCAGATCCACTCCTTCCATTCTTAACTTTCACAATAAAAGCCTTACGTATATAATATGTGCAGGCGAGCATTTCGCAGTTTTGTGTTGTATTCATCACGCCCGCAGTGTGTAAAGCCGTGTTTCCACTGTTATGGTACGGCTCTGTTTGACTCGACTCACTCCTGGTAGGAGGTCTTTTTCTCTATGCCGTGTTTCCATTGCGGATAGTACCCCACCAGTGTAGCTGGGATTCTCAGCTGATCCCCATAGCGGTGGAGAATAAAACTGCCGTGACATCATCTTCAACGGGAAACACGCTGAATAATTTCAACGGCAGAGAAACGTCTGCACTTTGTCAATTGTACAGTGGTTCTATGGATACCATCGACAACTTTTGCTAATGGAAACACAAAAATAACCCTTCTAATGTGTAACGAACCGAACAGAACTGGACTGCTTGGTGGAAACGTGCCATAAAGGCCGTATGAGAGCCTAATTACCACCTGTATTTATAGGAAATATAGTTTTAAGTAGTATGTCCTCTTACCAACTGACACCACCATTGATAAGTGTGTCAGATCAGAAAACACACAAAACATGTGTCGGAATTT
Organism: Hozukius guyotensis; assembly: GCA_916700995.1. Classification (NCBI taxonomy): domain Eukaryota; kingdom Metazoa; phylum Chordata; class Actinopteri; order Perciformes; family Sebastidae; genus Hozukius; species Hozukius guyotensis. The sequence continues at coordinate 19,621 of CAKALU010003159.1, read as the reverse complement.
GTCGTTTGATTTGATTTGATTTGTTGATCCCAATCCATGTACATAGTTTATTAATCAGAGTAATTTGTGCAGATCTTTTTCAACTGATATCAATCCATGTCTATATCCCGGAATATAAAATAAAAGATGAAACTCCCTCTGGTTTTTCCCTGAATCCAAATATAATCATCATGTTGGTTCCTGCTCAGAAAAAGATCTATTTCTGAGTTCCAAAGAGCTTAACAGAAAAGATATGTGACTTACTACGCACACAACCAACAATCTGTTGCAGAGTAAACTGGAACTTTATCATTTTACACATCTGTTCAGGTTCATCTCACCGTGACTTTGACAATGCTATTATTGTTACGTCCCACTCTCTGCGTGTGCAGGTTCTCACTAATTGTGAGGTCAGACCAGATTTGAATCCACATTCATTTCAATAAGAAACAAGTGAGACCTATTTGCCTTATAAATCATTCACAAAAGACATAAAAAATACAAAAAAAACACCTGAGTATTATTTGAAGTACCAGAGAAAATACAGATTATATCACTACATGGTGTTTTGTCCAATCCACAGTTGCTTACTTTCCTACATCTTACAACTCCACACCTTCTCTGCAACCTATGCACAAATCAAGGAAATAATATGACAGACGGAACAGGAACTACATTATTTATTCTTCATCTGATCAGGTTCAAGACATGATCTCCCATTCAGGAGCTCTCCTGCATATCACCCATAACTTGCTCTATTAATCTGAATGAGATAAATGTTTCCCACACAGTCCTGTCTCCGCTGTTCACCTCAACCGTGGAGGTAGGAAGCTGAGGGGAAAACCCCCTGGAATGCCCGCTTTCTGTGTGGCCTGTGAACCTGAAAGCCCCCAAATACATAGTGGGGGTGTCAGCATCAGTTGCACTGAACTCAGTAAATGAATGAATGAACTATAAAGCAAGGAATCTCTGTCGGTCATGTCCTTCGCACATTTCGAGAACAGCTCATCCGATCTACTTCATACTTGGCGGGTGTATTGCTATTGATATTTTGCCACTCCTCTTACACATTATGAGCAGTCGTCACAAAATTTGGAGCAGAACATCTCTGGACCAAGCCGGAAATACTTACTTTTTTTCTGATGTTTGGTGTTCCATACAGTGTATTTCCAGAACAGAAATACACAAGAATAAGTAAGGGATGATGTACAGCGAGTCGGTCATTGCTGTGAAAGAAACCCCAAAGCGGAGGGGTCTCTCATCGCCCTGAAGTGGTTTCTTTCACAACAATGACCCGCTAACTGTACATTATCCCACTTATTACACGGTTACTTACTTAAGAAATCAGTAATTTGACACAAAAACGCTCCGCCAGAGTCCGACATCAAAACTGTGCCCATAGCAATGGTCTGTTATACATAGCAACGGTCTGCTATAAAGAAATAACAGACCGTAGAACGCTGTGATTGACCAATCAGAATCGAGTACTCAACAAAGCCGTGTAATAAATAGAAATACTGTATAGCAAACTATACCTGAGGAATTGGAGGCCGCAGCATCCTATCTTGTGTAATACATATATATTTTTATTATATCTGGAAATGAAATCTTTAAACAGTCTGTCTCAAATAAAACGTTACTGATATGTTTTCATGTGCAACTGAAAAATCAAAAAGGCCTCAAAACTGAAATCACTTTATAACCAAGAGAAACCAAAACAGCTTGAATTCCCCTGATCCCTAAACATTTTCTTTTGCCACAATGTATGAACACAGACTGTATGAGACTAGATATGGCCGGGCTAGACCACTAACAAGCCCCCACTGGCCCGTCTTAATAATCTGGGGCTAACTGATGGAGACAAGCCAAAGTGGGGGAAGGAGACTGAATCCGTTAGTGGGCTACCGGAACTACTGTGGCTCTGTGTGTGTGCTTCCCTCAGTGGAGGAAATGCTACCCCTCTGGAGACTATTACCCACTAGCACCATTAGCACTGGAAGACGGAAACTGAGCTGTTTTGTCTTCCCAACTTCCCACTGCTGTGGAAATGGCACATATAAAGGCTTCACATCAGATAGAAAGAAAGACGGAATGATAGGGGTAAACTGGGTGGTGGTGGTGGTGGTGTGGTTTGTTGTTGAAGACACTTTAACCAACAGTCTATAAAGGGATGCAGGGATGACGTATTTTTGTAGGCCAATCCGGAAGTTATAATCGCACAGGTTCCCTCGACAAAAAGCCAATGGGATTTTTTCCATTGGGTTGTGGATTATTGCAGAAAATAAGCTCTGTGCAAACAAACGTTTAAATAAATAAATAAATATTCACTTCAAGAGAAATAGATGTTGGCGATGATAGCTTTTGCCAAACTCAGTTCCATGGAATCGGAGCGCTGATCAGTCAATATATCTTATCATGCCAAGGTGTGGTTAATCCGAGAAGTTTGGCTTGGCTTGGCCGGGTATCCACCAGATTAGTCACCGACAGCTGTGTGTGCTTTTGTGTGTTGTATATGCATGTGTGTAGCCAAGAAAAGGCAGCAATTACACTTGTTCATTTAATGTTTTATTTGAAGAGTAGCTCTGGAGCTTCTGTCTTTTCCATTTCATGCAGTTGATGATTAATCAATAGATCATTTCACATAAACATTCTAAATGTGTCCCAGTTTATTTCCTTTTGCAGTGCATGTGAATGACATCAGCTGACTGGAGGTAAACATGGACCCAAGTTGTTGCCTAGCAATGCAATTCCGTTGAATCGGTCTACAGCCTACCACATTTATTGTCAATGGGAAGTGACTTGATTGATTTCCACACGTCCACTACTGCTTCTACTAGAGGTCAACCGATAGTGGATTTTTAAAAGCCGATATAATAACGACAGTTTGGAGCAGGAAAAAGCCGATAGCCGATTAATCGGCCGACATCTTCTTTACTTCTGCACCCGCCTAGTCAGCTACTTTTGCATGAGCCGTTTTTAATAAATCAGTTTTTTTGTCACTCCAAATTTAATAATTCGTAAGAGAATATCCTGAAGTGTGATTTGGTGGATTACATCATTAGAATTTTTTGAATCTTTTTGCAATTGGCGATGCGCTGTTCCGTAGCTTACAGTATGACTGGCCAGGATTACTTCTGTTGTGCGTCTCGTACATTGTTAAAAGTGACTATTCTGATTCTAGGTTTCACGTCCTCCACGGTTATAACTGTAGTTGACAACATATCTATTGACTACAATAGATATGTATTGACTACATATCTAACAACCAAAGTATTTTCAGATGGAGGTCCTTGAAGCAAAATCTTATCAAATGGAGGTCTGTGACTTCATGTGTATCAATTTAAGGGTTCTTGACACAAAAAAGGTTGAGAACCACTCGTCTAGGTGTTATTTCAGGACATTCTCCACCTTTATTACTATTCCCCCACCTGCACACAGAAATACTGGAAACACAAGGTTTTGGCTTACTTAAATAATTGAAAACTTCATGATACTAGATATTGAATATTAGTTGTCGCAACCTTCAAGATGATTGATATTGGTAAAAGCTGATAAAAGGAAACTCAGACTAACCATACATAGATTGCATGATTCTCATTTAAAACTTGGGACGCCCAGTCATTCTGTCTGTTCTCAAGGTTCAAGAAGCCCAAAGCCTTGTTTATTAATCTTGACTATATATATTTTGTCAGGTAGTTGTTCAAACCTGACAGTTTTGGGAACAGCCACTGAATCACTAGCCGTCATCCATATGAACAACAGCTGCAAACCTGTGACTAACACTTACTGCTGCATCATGTAGAAAGTGAAATGATAGAGACAAGCTCAACAAGTTCAAATTGGAAGAATAACAAATGAGTTATTATTTATATTGTTACACAATAGTTTCAGTTCTCAACACTTTCCACCAGATTGTTGATATTAACGCCTCCAAGTGTTGCATTAGCACTTTTACTCTTCGTGATAACTTCACCTCCTATTAACGGTGACTGAAACTAACAATCCATTGTACTATATACAGTACACTAAAAGACCTGTGGGCTGAATTGCCAAACCCTTTTATAATACATTATCTCCTGCACTGTTATGGTTCAACATTCAAACACACACACAGTACGTAATTTCTAACAGGTGTTGGATGAAGTTTGAATGCTATCTGGTGAAGAAAATAGCATCATAAGGTAGATATGAGATCGGGCCACTAGCCAAGTATGATTATAAGCTTCTTGACAGTGTTTACTTGTACACCTGCAGAATGTGGAGAGCAGAGCAAACAAAGGATATTAAGTCCTGTTTCTGAGCAGACACAGAGCTCCATGTGGATAACGGCATGTTGTCAGCATTGTTGTAGGGGCGTTTGGAGACATTTGGAAATGCAAGTCAGGCTCATGTTAGATTCTGTATTGATATTGCTTTATATATTAGGGCTGTCAATCGATTCAAATATTTAATCGGGATTAATCGCAAATTAATCACATTTTTTTATCTGTTCAAAATGTACCTTAAAGGGAGATTTGTCAAGTATTTAACACTCTTATCAACATGGGAGTCGGCAAATATTCTTGCTTTATGCAAATGTATGTATATATTTATTATTGGAAATCAATTAACAAATATTACAATGACAAATATTGTCCAGAAAGCCTCACAGGTACTGCATTTAGCATAAAAAATTGGATATTGTATAAAACCCTTTAAATTAATGTTGTGTTTTCCACAACATATCTAAATATTCTGCTTTCATGTTGCTGAATCACCTCCTCATAGCGCTGAAGCAGTTAAAAGGACCCAAAGCCTCATATATATATTCTTCCTTTGTGCCACCGAGCTCCATTGTTGTCTAAAAACTCATAAATGAGGCCACACTGTTGCCCTGGGAGACATGTTCCTTCTTTATCATGAACACGGCTGTAGTTTATTTTGAGTCAACACCACACACGCCACCCTGCTGCCATAAATACTCATTAGAGCACAAAACGTGTATAGTTCCGCCGCTGAAAATAGCCCCGAACAAATGCACTATTTACTCCTGTTTGAGTAACATTTGTTAAAAAAAAACTACAGTGCCCAGGTGTTTTAAGAGATTTTTAAAAAATGAAAGTAATGTATATATTTGTGAGCTGTTGCCAAAGATTTATGTCTTCAATAGGAAATAGTGCCACAACTAGAAAGAATGAGACAGACTGATACATTCTGGTGAATCAAGGATTGCCATGAAATCCATTTGAGCTCTTGTGAATCACAGCTGACTCTGAGCCGTCTTCCAGTTTACAAGGGATGAGTATTTGTCAATTTAAAAGGTAGCTCTTCTGTAGAGTTTTCTTTCAAAACACAGAAAACTACATCATAAAAAAAGATGACCTGGGAGCATATCTGCAACCCGCCACCTGACACACCGGGAGCGTTTTTTTCAATATATTCGTCAATATATTCTTTTAAACTGTTGTTTTTGTCAAGTGTATAATATTACTATATTAGCATAATATTGCGAATATTCTGTAGCGAAAAAGCGACAATTTTTTTTCAGTAGAAAGTTGCTTTTTCTGAGCTTTCGCACCGCAAATAAGGGCATCAACCAATCAAGTTGTGCCGAAATAGATTCAAAATGTACATTATAGTGTACAACAACACGGAGGCTCTCTAGTCCGAAACAAGACGGCAAACTTTATTACTACTTTCAACCTTGACAAAGGCAGCGCAGACCAGATCCACTCCTTTCGTGCTTACCTTTCACAATAAAAGCGCACAGAGCACTCATTTAGTTTCCTAAAAGGAAATTCAGTAAAATAGCTTACGGTACTTTAGGTTATACAACAATTTACCTCAGACAGACTGCCAGACGCTGCTCTGGGTCAATGGGATGGCAGTATTTGGTCCTCTGGCTGCGCAAACCTTCCAAACGTTTTATTGAAAAAGTTTTGTAACTGTCGCAAACTCGCATCACTGTCGGTATGAATAGTTTTGTTACGAAATATTCGCAGGCGAGTATTTCGCATTTTCGTGTTGTTTATTCGTCACACCCCCCGGTGTGTATAAAGGCCTTTATTTACGTAAAAGTTAGGCGCCAGTACTGCACAGCACACACAATAACAGTGATATGAGCAATCCAAATAGTAGTTAGACATAACCAACTTCATTTAACAAGAATGTAAATGAAATCCTATCAGCATGGTGCTCAGTTTACTCTCTTATCAGGTATTTCACTGACGTTAAGCTACATTACACACAAGAGCAAATTAGCATCAAAGTCATTATGTGTCCTACTGTATCTTTACATCAAGTTTGTGTCTGTATGTACATTTTTTTCCTGGTGCATATTTACACTGTGTGTGTA
>CAKALU010003159.1:3198-13288 GCA_916700995.1 Hozukius guyotensis | reverse complement strand
ATTTTTTTTCAGTAGAAAGTTGCTTTTTCTGAGCTTTCGCACCGCAAATAAGGGCATCAACCAATCAAGTTGTGCCGAAATAGATTCAAAATGTACTGGGTCAATGGGATGGCAGTATTTGGTCCTCTGGCTGCGCAAACCTTCCAAACGTTTTATTGAAAAAGTTTTGTAACTGTCGCAAACTCGCATCGCTGTCGGTATGAATAGTTTTGTTACGAAATATTCGCAGGCGAGTATTTCGCATTTTCGTGTTGTTTATTTGTCACACCCCCCGGTGTGTATAAAGGCCTTTATTTACGTAAAAGTTAGGCGCCAGTACTGCACAGCACACACAATAACAGTGATATGAGCAATCCAAATAGTAGTTAGACATAACCAACTTCATTTAACAAGAATGTAAATGAAATCCTATCAGCATGGTGCTCAGTTTACTCTCTTATCAGGTATTTCACTGACGTTAAGCTACATTACACACAAGAGCAAATTAGCATCAAAGTCATTATGTGTCCTACTGTATCTTTACATCAAGTTTGTGTCTGTATGTACATTTTTTTCCTGGTGCATATTTACACTGTGTGTGTATAGTGTCTATGTGTGAAATGAGGATGAAAGAAGGGAGACAAGAAGAGAAGAGCAATAACTTGCCAGCTTGTGTGGCACCCGTCCAGTGTAGTCTGGGCTCGCAGGATTATGATAAACACACACAAACACACACATAGGCAAGCATGGATCAAGGCACGTATTGTTAATTCCCTCGAGAAACCGACCGCAAAACTGGCGCTGTAATGCAAAGAGGAAGCGTCGGGTCTCGCTGCCGAGGAACTTCAAAGGCCCCAGATGGGACGCTCATTTGCTCAGGGAGATTTTCTATTTAGATGCTATTGCAGCGGTGGCACCACAGCAGCACTATCACATATCTAGGAAACCCCACATTTGGAATTTCGTTGTTGCTTTTATCCCTTTTTCTTTTTCTTTTAACTCTCTCGTTTGACCTCATTCCCTGTCGTTTGCTCACACATTACTTTTTCCACTGAAGTCTTAAGCTTGAGTGAGAAAAATACACAGTCCATGCATGCTTGACATAGCTCTCCACATCAAAACAGCATAAACACTGATGATAACTTCAACAGCCAATTTGTTTGTCTTACGCTTGTGATAAGTATCTCCATGTCATGTGTTGGTTTAGTCAAAGCTTTCAAGTGTTCAAGTGATTCATGTCCTGTCAAATGTCCTGTCTCCCTCCCTCCTTCTGTATTCTTCAGTTTCATTTTTCATGTCTGCGCTTGTTTCCCTTAATGTGTTTTATCAAAAACGTGAATCGAAGGAGGTAAAAATACTTGCGTATTACTTGAAAACATCATATAAACCTCATTACCCTTCGTGACTGTACAGAATGCATGTGTGTGTGCCTGGTACCACACAGTCATTACGTCCATACAGACAACTCATAAACATAATTGCCTGATAAGGAAGAGGAGACGTGATGAGTTTAACCTCAGCTTATCCCATGGCGCACACACACACACACTTGTACACTTACTCAGACATCTGATCAGCCTCTCTTGGAGGATTGTGAAGCCATGCCGTACACAAACAAAAAGAGGCAGACGAGTCTCTCGGCAGAGAGGACAACGTGCACTGACACACAGGCATGCAAACACATTAATAACATACCTGTACATCCTGGTAATTTGTATGAGTACACATACATACATGTGCGTGTGAAGGGGAAACAAAGAAATAAAGGCGGATGTGAATGGAGAAAAGAAAACGAAAGGCTTAAGTAGTGATTCAGCAGAAGTTGTGGCTGTGCAAAACAAGTTCCAGCAAATTTGAGTTCCTGGTTCGACTTTTAAATGTATATCGATATAAAATGTATTTTCCGACAAGATATGACACAGTAATGAACTCCTGTGTCCCCACCGCAGAGATGGACTTTTTTCTAATCTGCGGACTGACTTTAACACCCTGCGTCATGCCCTTATCAGATCTGAAAATCGCTTTTAAGCTTAACTGAAACTAAAACTATAATTTTCTATCCTGGGGGAACAAAGTTTCCAACCCTTTCTATTAATACTCTTGAAAGTGTCTCCATTCAGTGTGTTTACAATTACAAATACTTGGGAATTTGGATGGACAAAAGTCAAAATTTTAAATACTAATACTTGCAAAGACATTAAAATTCACACTTGGTTTTCTGTACAGGCTAAAAATGCAGACAGAGATATGATTGTTGGTCCATATCGCCCAGCCCTACATCATACCAAAACACATGTTAATTTAGAAAGTGCTCCTGCATATGTTTTATTTAATGTGTACCCGTAGGTGGCACTTACATGCCTTCAGGCATTCTATATAACCAGAAACATCAAAAAGCCCAAAGGAGAGATTTATGTAGAAAAACATGACGGTTGTCAGCACTGAACCGTCACAGAATCTCACTTAAGTTCCACTTATGAACACTTTGTTAACAAGCATCATTGGCCTTGAAGCCTTGATGACACCCTCTGTCTTGTTTTATGAACAATCAGACTAATAGATAATGTTAATACTGGATGAGTACAGATGGTCATTTTATGGTCTGTGCTGCCTTTGGTCAATCTCTTTGACCATGCACAACGGCCTGCAAAGCTTTCTCCACTGCGATTAGGTTCAAATTGTCTTAAATTCAAATTGAAATATACTGCCCTCAGGTGGTTCATGTCAGAAATGCCACTCATGGACTCATTCCTGTACACAAGGAGCCCCTTTGTGACTGGGATCATATGCCAAATACTAATGTGCAAATGTAAAACCACAAATTTATCGTACTATTATTTATGCAGCATAAAAGCAGATAGTCATTTAAAAGAGTAAATTGCAATTTCTTCCAAAGCAAAGGTAAAATGATAACCCCACCCCCGCCCCTCCTCCACTGTATGTGTACATAGACCTGTTTTCAGGTGCAATTGCGCAATAGTTAGAAATCCGACACGCACAATATACCTGCACAAGGTAGGCAAGTGTCCAAGCATTACATAACTCTGTTGCTGCATGTTTGTCCCCCGTATCAGCCCAGTTCAGATTACTATCTATACTTACTGACTTAATGGTGATAAAAAAAAGACTTGTTTGTTTGGGATCAGCTAACCTCCATCTGTGAAACACTCCCCGGCTCTGAAAGGCAAATTGTTGCTGATTATTGTTAACTGAGTGTTATTCTTCACCACTGGTACGGTGGATGGGTTTAAAAGCGAAATGGGATGAAGTCATCAGATGAAACAAATGTTTATGGGCATAATGAAAAATATGGAGTAACTGACGTTATGGGCAAGAGAAAAGTGCTCTTAAACAAAAGCTTATATGGATGTTAAAGTGTTTGCATTGAGCAGTGAATAAGTACTAGTGGGGATGATTTTGGTGTCTAATTTATGTTGTCATCGTTTGATGTGAAAGATGAATGGGAAAATTACATAGGTGAGAAAATAAAAGCTTTTGTTATTCAAAATAGCATGGAAACGCACCCATACTTCTGATAAAACTCACCGTAAGCTACCTAAGGGTATCTCTAAAGCTAGAGCCAAACCATAAAAACACGGTGCCATAAAAACATGAGCACACACATCCTGATGTTTGGCCTGCATTCATGCCGGTTTGATAAGATCGTCCTCATAAAAAGAGTATGAATGGGTAGTAAAAACCTGACTCCTTAATTACTGTATCCATTTCACAACTGCCACGTTCAAGTTGTGCAAGACTGCACATATCAGCAAGAGACTGAGCTGAGGTCTAGACTGTTGCACACATTATAAAGACCTATGCAGTGGTTTCTATGTGGCCTGCTGTCTCATTAACATGGAAGACCCAGAATACCTTGCAGTCCATGCATGGTAAAAGTACAATTTACTGGTAGGAATGCAAAATACAGGGATTGGATCATAAACAGTGTGTGCACATTTGTTCTGTCAACTCACCAATAGTGGAACTTTCTCTTTGTTTCCAAATGTCTCGAAGATGTGATTCGTCTCTCGGGTTCAGGTTAAGGATTTTTTCTGTAATACAGAAATAAATGTGATTTGTTTTAGACATTTTCATGTGGCATATTCTGTAGTGTATAATCTATAGTTTTGTCATATGTCAACTGTGTTGTAGCAACATCTTGGAAAGTAAAGTCGAATCAGACACGCTGTTTGTGGATAGCTCCAGAAAAGAACTGTAACCTCATCACGAAAGGAATATCAGGTTGAGTCAGATCTTCAGGAGATTTGGGGTATTGCGTAACATATTTTACTCTCATATGAAATTAAAATAAACTACAGAGCAATAAACTATAACTATAAAGTGCCGCCCAACACTTGTCACTGCGTGAAGCGCTAAAAATAAAGTTGAGCTGGTCTCAGCTTTTTTTCAGCGCCCCAATGACACTGAAGCGTCAGCCAATCATATGTTTTTTAGGGCTGTCAAAGTTACGCAAATTAGTTTTAACGCCCCAAATTTCTTTAACGCATTAACGCAACTTGTGATTTTTAGGTTGTTGCGGGCTCTGTTTTAAAGCTAGAAAGAAAAAAATATTGGCATCATATGAAACTAGAAAACCTAAGGAATCCATTGGTACCAACCATGTCATACTAGCTTGTTGGGAAGGAGGTTAAATAACGCTCCAAACTTACGCTAAATTTTGGCGTGGAAAAACTGGCATGGCATTGACGTCTGACCTTGAGATATGTGAATGAAAATGGGTTCTATGGGTACCCACGAGTCTCCCCTTTACAGACATGCCCACTTTATGATAATCACATGCAGTTTGGGGCAAGTCATAGTCAAGTCAGCACATTGACACACTGACAGCTGTTGTTGCCTGATACTGACTGATGTCTGTGTCCTTCATTTTTTATAAACTTCACTCAAAAATATTATTTATTTTATTAACATTTTAGATAACAACATTTATCCTAGTTATAGTTAATATACTGAATATATTCAATTCTAATCCGGTTCTGAATTTAAAGACAACCAGGCTGACATAAGTATAGCTAATATGCACACTTCAATGTTCATATCGTCATCGGTTTTTGGACAATATTTGTCATTGTTTAGTGTCGTTAGTTGATTTCCAATAATAAGTATATACGTACATTTGCATAAAGCAGCATATTTGCCCACTCCCATGTTGATAAGAGTATTAAATACTTGACAAATCTCCCTTTAAAGTACATTTGGAACAGATAAAAAATGAATGCCAAAAAATGGTCTCCTTTAAAGATAGAGAAAAATTATTCTAAATCTCTATTCTGATAAGATCTGCTTTGTTTCATAGACTCTCTGTCAAAACACACACACACACACACACACTGACACACACACTCTTTCTCTCCTCTCTCGTATGTCATATCCCCCTCTTGGTTTTCAGTATCAGCAGGTTTGATCATAACATTTCACTCACATCTATCTTCTATAAGAGGATCCAATTACACACACACACAAATGTACGCATGGCTTTTGTTACAAATACAACCTGATGGAGCTTATCTTGAAGAAGGACAAGCATTATGGAGGCCCCTTGTGTGAGTCTGTGTCTCTGTGTGTGTGTGTGTGTGTGTGTGTGTGTGTGTGTGTGTGTGTGGTGCACATTGTAGAAGAACAAGTGTGTGATCAAAGCCAACTGGTCTGTCTTCGCTGGAGGTCGCAGGAGGTGACAGACAAGAGCTGCAGACACACAGAGGAAATGTTCAGGCGATGTATGAGGGCCGTTCTGCTCATGGATGTATTAAGAGAACTGGATACAGCGTTGGAGGTGGGGCCTCGTTCATGCCTATGAAAGTTGATCAGTGGCGCATCATGCCAAAATGGCTCGACTTCCATCTGGCAAACCCGGATCTTCCGGCGATCTTCCGCATCCATTGGGCTATCGGACATGCGCGGTAGCGTCTGCTCGGTCATGGGGTCCCAACGTCACGCCGTCGTCACGGTTTGCGCTGTTGTCACGGTCTGGGTCTCATTCACATGAACGGAGTAAGGGAAATGACTCTGGATTCAGCTATTAGTGCGTTTTACAACTTTTAGGACCTAATGATTTAAATAAGGGCTATTAGAGTGTTTGTACTGGGAAGTTGATTCACCTAAAATAAAAATTATCCGCTGAGTTACAGACGTCTCTTTCCCAATGTAAATCTATGGGTTAAAGTCTATTTGGGTCCAATGGCATCACGTGACGGACACCGAAGTTGTAGTACTGCTGTGTGGCCACTACGAAAATTGGGATCAACGACCGGCGCTCTTCCTGGGGGCTTGGTTCTGCTCCCAAAGATTCCTACAGCAGAAAGAATTTACTCCCTGATTTTGTTTGTTTTTCAGTTCAGTTCCTCGTAGAAAGGCACATGCTGCCATTGGTTTCCTCATTAAAGTTTTGCTGGGCATACGAATACATTAAATAAATCCAATCACAGTGTGTGATTGCTATGTGCCAAATCCATCAAGAATCCCCTTTTCTATTTTGTTTGCCTTTCTGTCACAAGGTACTGCACAGTGAAGACTGACAGGTCGGCTAAACCTGTCCATCAGGCCGCTTATCCACAACAGGACCTTTTCCAGGAAGCCAGGAAACATTTTAGGGAATGCAGGAACCCAGAGTCCAGAGGAGTCTAGTTCCTGGTCCTTAGTTTCTTCCTCCTAAAACCACCTGCTACTGCAAAAGCGCTTTCCAAACCATGACCTGTAGAGCTTGTAGTGCTGAACATCACTGACTGGGCAAATAATCCAAAAGCCATGAGAATGCAACACCTTGTGTGTTGGATTCATTTCGACTGCAGAAAATGACATTTAGTGCCCGAGTATATTTCCTGAAGCTCCTTAGGCTACTTCCTGAGAGTTCCCGTTTGGTCATGCATGCAATCACACCACCTCTGACTGCTCTATCTGAACGGACAGCGGTTGGAATTCGAGGCCCAGTTCTCACATTCGTATCATACTGATGCTTCTTTTATATCCTCAGGTCAGGGACACGCTGGAGCAGAAAGAATCCCGACAATAAGTCTGACATTTCCTGATTAAGATCACTTCAACCATCCACGTCGATCCAGTTTAGCGCTTGGCATTTCATACGCACATTTACACACGCTTCCTGATGTTGATAGCACCATGTCAGCTCTACTTAGCTCCCTGACACGACAGTTTTACGCAGGCATCTTCCTCCAAAAAATGGTCACAATAGGAAAAGTATTATAACTTTCTGAATCTGACTCTGAGAAGTAAAAAAAAAAACTGACTGCGAGGACGTCACTGAAATCAAAGAGAGGATTATAATCATTCTTAAATGCAACTTAAACATTAAAACCATCTAATCACCACAGGAGCATGAATACCCTTTCTAAAACCTCTATTATCCAACACAACAAAGGCTATTGTTTCCCACAATGCACAAGTCTTTCCTATGCGGAGAGACTATCCCTGTGAAAGACCTGGCTGGTAGTATCAAATACACAGTTAACACTGCACGTCAAACCCTCGGTCATCGGATCCAATGGATAAATCACTAAATCACGGCACAATGGCTGCGGACTCGGCTCATTCACACAGGCCACATGAAAAGGGAAGGAGAGAAAGAGGGAAGTCTGACTTCCATGGCTCGGGCCAGCCAGACAAAAGGCCCTGGAACAGCACTGCCTCGGGACAAAATCATATGACACTGGCTCACAGGAAATCACCCAAATTGCCCATTGTCTGGGACAACATCAAAATCCTTCTGCCTCTACGCAGGGGCAGAGAACTGGGGAGGGAGAACGCTGAGGGAAGATGGATAGGAGAGGGGGAGAAAGTGGGAGAGAGTGTGAGAAGTGAAAGAGGACGGGAGAATATATTTTGGTGAGATCACAGCATGTTAGGAGGTTAACAAATCCGGCTGTTTTCATACACCGATCATAGCTATACCTACGAAAAGCAATGCACTGTAGTTCCTATATGTCCCACGAAATCAATTTGTATGTAATTCACGTAATTGTGAACCAGGAAGTATAAAGAGCCACAAATGGCGCATTGGGAGGAGTTCGGGGTGGACTGGTGGGTCAAAAAACACCAGACGTTTGCTCAGGAAACCGCTGTTTGTACTCCGTGTGAAACTAGAAGTCAACGTTGATTTAGTTGTCTTGTAACTACCGTACTTCAGTAACGCCACTTCTGGAGTCATTTTAACCAAACCACGATCTTTCTTAATCCTACCCCAGTTGTTTCCTGTGAAGACTGAAGTTTATTTTGAAAAGACTGGAGCAGAAATTGACTCGTGCGTTACACGTGTTGTTTGACATTCGTAGTGAAAATGCACGGAATCTGGAGTAGCCATTAGAAAGGTACCTTTCCTTTTTTCTTTATCACCGATGTTGTTCTTTGTGTTTTGAAGAGGGTGCAAAAATACCATGTCAACATATTTGTGTCTGTACCTGTGGAGTCTATAGCTTGTTAGATAATAGCAGTTCAATGTTCAACCCACAACCATAATACATGAAGAGTGATATTTGCAAAGCAAACAACTACAATGGAAGCAAACAAGGATCCATTTTACTACTTTGACATTGGCATATTACTGAATAGAGCCTGAACGCATCATAATGTAAATCAGTGGCACCTCCCGTGTTGATATCGGCAGGACGAGAGCTAGTTAACGTTAGCTGTTAGCAGCCGGTAAGCAGCACAGTCCTGCACGGAGCTAACATATAACGTTAACTAGCTCTCGTCCTGCCGATTTCAACACAGATTTGTTAATCGTAATGTAGCATTATCAGGGAAAAATTAGGGTACGTCCCCTGGACGCGTCAAAAGTGAGTTTACTGTGTCCCAAACACATTTTATATCACCCCCCTGGATGATGGGACGCCATTAGTCTCGAGCCCTGAAGGCACCTGCGGTAGGTGTGGGTGGCACTGTTGACAAATTAGTGGCGGCACGTTTTCAGAATTTTAGCATTGACTTGGTACCGAAGTTCTGGTGACATCCCTACTACTAAAATAGCTGGTCACTGTAGTTTTCACACAAATAGCAGAAAAGAAAATAGTGCATTTGTTTGGGGATTATTTTCAGATGCGGTTAAAACACATTTGGTGCATTAATGAGTTTACTGTATGAAAGCAGGACAATGTAATGTATGTGGGATTAACTCAATGAAGGAACATGTCACCTAAATGCAACAATAGGTCTTAGTTTTTAATATTTTTTTGACAACAATGGAGCTCTATGGCACAGAGGAATAACCTGTATGAGGCTTTGGCTACACAGACAATGCTTATTACATTTATTTATGTCTTTTCATGCTGATAAGAAGAAACATAACGCCAGCCTTATTTAAAAAAAAAAAGAAACTTGAGGCCATATTGAGTCTCCTCAGCTGAAACTGCTCATTTACTTCATTAGCGCTGGCTTATCTACGCTACTGCTCTGTCTTCTAGTCTGCTGCCAGAAAGAAACATCTGCGTCAGCTACAGTAGGAGCTGCTAGATAAGCTTCATGTTGTCCTTATCGTACTAATGGTATTAACAGAATGCTTTTCAAACCATCTCAGCTTGCAGTTAAAAAATGCAGCTTGCCGTTCGACTCCTCAATTGGAGAAGCATTTCCTCTGGCTAAACCCAGTGTGACTGGGCTCAGTTTGAATACATGAATCATTAGAACCATTCAACTAGGATTACTAGAAATCCTCACTCGTATATTCTTGAACAGAAAGTTTAACTTTGACATAAATCATAATGCAGACAAAGCAAGGGCAAGTGAATACACTAATGCAAACACTTATTTCCTAGCATTTACTGCGTTGCTTGCCTCGTCCATTTATTGTCAGTTTATCCCCCTTTTATTCTTTTCTGGTCATAAATCAACCCAACACTGTTGACATGTATGAACGGACACATTTTAATCATTGTTGTATTAAATCTATACAAACGGGACATAAAAAGCATTCAAATAAGCATATAACTGAATGAGAAAACCATAAAGACACGGAGAAATCCAGGGCTTGTGAGGACAGTGCAAAACATTAAAATGAAGGAACAAGTTTGATCGACACGACACAAGGCGATCTGTAACTTTCAAAACCAGCCTACAGCTCCCCCCTCCTCCTCTCCTCCTC
>CAKALU010003155.1:0-41195 GCA_916700995.1 Hozukius guyotensis | reverse complement strand
GTGAACATATTATAAATAATGTCTTGTAGAAACAAAAATGTCACTGCCTTTTTTCTCCTCTTTTTCAGTAATCAGAGCGTAGCTATCAAGATAACAATGTAGGCTACAATAGACATAAAACGTGGCTAGTTTACCTCCAGTTCTCTCTGCAAAATGGACAAGCCATACCATCTACGTCTTCCTCGCCACCTGAGAGTTCATATAACGTTACGCCGCTGCATATTGTTTTTTAGACATTTCAGCAGACAGGATGGCACAGATGATCAAGGCAGCACGTTTCTGCCTTTGTTATAGCATTATGACCTGTACAGACCTCTGCTAGCAAACAATCTTTACCTGCCTCGGAGCTTTCAAACAAATCTTTATTGACAAGTGTCAACAGCCAGAACGGCCCGCCGATTCTTTTTTTTTTCTATTTTACACGTACAGTGTGAGCACTCAGGTCCTGGCTGACGATCGGACCGTACAGTCTGAGCGCATAAATCGTGAGCTTTGTTTTTACATCGCAAACTATCCACTCGTACAGTAGGAGTAGGAAGTACACAACAACATTTCTAAAATCGTACAGTGTATGCTCAGCTTTAGTGGGGCCCGGACACCAGGTTGGAAACCACTGCTCTAGTGTGGGTCCAACATTACAGAACCATTACCTTCTGCAAAAGTAAACCTCCTTTGCTCTTTACTTGGCATCAACGGGAGTGACGTACTTCACCCCAGAGGACCCTATACTGCAAATTCTGACCTTCTGTCCAGTTGTGGTTTTCAGCCAAGTTACTATATAGAGATTTTTTGAAGGCAGGACTTACTCATAATGGATTATTTCATTATGGCATTGCCAGTCTGACCTGACAAACTTATTCCATTACTACCACTATGTGTTTTATTGTGAGACCCTGCATGCTTATGTTTATGGGGTGGAGTTACTCGGCTGTGAAAAAGGGTTAACGTATTTGATCGATTCGTGCAGCAGTCGACTCTGTGTTTGTTTAACAAGTTCTCGTCAGGCATCGTGGAAGCAAACCAGGGAGCTCCTCTCTATCTCCGTTCAGTGAAGTTAACCCTCTCCCCTCTCTGATGTGTCTAACATCAAACAGCACGCTGTCACGCACACACACGCTCACACACACACAGAAACTACGAGTGAAGTACAACAGCTGGTAACAGACACAGAACAGAACTGAGCTGTCACGCCTACACTACAGAGCTGACACACACACACACAGATATACACACACACACACACTATACTGCCAAAACTTCAATACACACACACACACACTGATGCATACACTAGTGATGCATCTGCGTGTTTTTGCACTGATTCTCACATGCACACAAAGTAAACCAGTCTTGATCTGTGAGATGTGGGGAAAGCGAGCTGATATTTTTCATGTGTGTTTCCTTCATCAGAGCTCAGTTCTGCTGGGCTTCCCTTGGATTCTTATCTGTGACAGATGAAGCGACAACTTCCTGGATCCCACAGGCCTTGAACCTCCGTTAAGTCGGAAAGAAATGCAGCCTGGGCCTTGGACATTTTTTGGATATTAACGTATGGCCTTCAAAGTAACAGTGGACACGATTCAGTTATATGTTTACTAGGGCTGTCAATCAGTTAGAATATTTAATCGCTATTAATCACATTTTATTATCTGTTCAAAATGCACCTTAAAGGGAGATTTGTCAAGTATTTAATACTCTTATCAACATGGGAGTGGACAAAAATGCTTGCTTTATGCAAATGTATGTATGTATTTATTATTGGAAATCAATTAACAACACAAAACCATGACAACTATTGTCCAGAAACCCTCACAGGTACTGCATTTAGCAAAAATATGCTCAAATCATAACATGGCGGTGGTGTGTCAGTGTGCTGACTTGCCTCAAACTACATGTGATTATCATAAAGTGGGCATGTCTGTAAAGGTGAGATTCGTGGGTACCCATAGAACCCATTTTCATTCACATATCTTGAGGTCAGAGGTCAAGGAACCCCTTTTGAAAATGGCCATGCCAGTTTTTCCACGTCAAAATTTAGCGCAAGTTTGGAGCGTTATTAAGCCTCCTTCCGTTTCCTTTCATATGATACCAGTACCTTAACTCTGAAATAGGAATGTCCATTCTATACGTTTCATTTCTACACTCCGGTATGTGTTTGCTCCTGGTTCTGATGACGACAACGTCTCCACCACTACAAAGTGAAGGCAGCTGGGAATGAGGCATGATGGGAACGATCAGTTCAAGATGGCACTGCAGGGAAGCCTATTTCTCATTCTCTTTTCATCTCTCTTTTCATCTCTAAATATAAATCTGTCTCTCCATCTATCATTCATTCACTTCCTGTCTCCTCCCCATTCTTCCCTGATAATCCCCCCACCTTCCCTTCTTCCTTTCTCCCTTTCTTTTCCCGCCATCGGTCCTTCTGCACTTCCCCTTCACTTCCTGCTTCAATGCCCTGTTTCCCTTTATTCCTCCTTCTCTCTTACTCGCTCCTTCTCTTCTTCACTGTTACCCTCTTTCCTTTTCCTCTTCCATGACTCCTCCTTTCTACTTCTGTCTTTTCTACCTTTCCTTCTTTTCTTCCCTCGGTTATTGCTTCTGTCTCCTTCCCTACCTCTTTCCTTTCCTCCCTGCTTTTCTCTTCATGTGTCTCTACCTCCCTCTTTCATCCCTCCCTCATTCCCTTCTTCCTTCCCTACTTACTTGTCTCTTCTGTTGTTCTTCTCTCCTTCTTACCTTTCCTTTTTCCCCCACCAACTGCTACCTTTTTCCTTTCCTCCCTACCTTTCCTTTTCTCTGCCCTCCCTTATTAGCTTTTGTCTCCCTCCCTACCTTACTTGTCTCTTCTCTTTTCCCTTTCCTTCTCGCCCCACCAACACTGTCTCCTTTCATCCCTATACCTATTTCCATCCTTCCTTCCCTTCCTCGCTCAGTTCCATGTCCTCTTTCCACTTTCATTCTTTACATCCCTCTATTTCTTTTGACCTCCTTCCCCCCTACTTGTTTGTCTCTCAACTTCCATCCTTCCATCCTTCCCTACAACATTTTCCTCCCTTCTTTATCAGCTCATTTCCTCCCTCCAGCTTTTCCTTTATCTTTCTGTCCTTGTCATCTTCCCTTCTTTTGCTCCCTTATTCTCTTCTTTTCTTATTAACCCCCTACTTCCATTCTGTCTCCTACTTTTCCTTTTATCCTCTCTTACCACCTACTGTCTCCTTCCTTACCTATTTCCTTCCCTCCCTTTCCCCTCCATCCCTCCCTCCCTCTATCCTTCCTCCTTTCCCCTCCTCTCTTCTCTCCCTCTATGTTCTTTTCTCCCCTTTTAACTTCCTTCTTACCCCACTTAATTGTCTCCCCACTTGTATTTCCATCCTTCCTACAGTACGTTTCTCTACTTCCTCCCTCTGAACTACTGTCTCCCCCCTCATCCTTCATCCCCCCCTCCTCCTCTCCTCGTTCTAATTGCGTGCAGGAAGCTGCCAGATATTGTGAGGTGTAATGTGCTGTCTGATTCCTCTCTTAGTGTTCTTAAATGATCGCTATTTATTTGTCAAGCCAAGCGTTGAACGCTAATTAAGGAGAAATGCTTTGAACTGCTTCGTGTGTGTGTGTGTGTGTTTGTTTGTGTGAGTGTGTTTGAGTGAAGTGTGTGTTATTGGGTGTGTGCGTGTGGAGCGGTTAGAAGATGGAGGAAGTTGTCATTGGCAAGTCGATCCCTCGCTGCTTCGAATGCTACTGCAGGCAGTGTGTGTGTGCGTGTGTGTGTGTGTGTGTGTGTGTGTGTGTTTGCTGTATCTGTCCCTGAGGTTTTTCTTGCTCTGACATCATTCTAAACACACAAATACACACACATACACACACACACAGCAGCTGGTGTTTCAGAGACTCCAATGCGCTGATGTTATTGGCCGTTTTCTTCCTGTATTTGTGTTGGCATGGCGGTTCTGCGACACGATTGGCTCTCAGTCTTTAACTTTGACAGTGTCAGGTAATCAGCACCGTCCTTACCTTGAATGTAAGTGGTTGTTTGAACTTGCCGTAACTTGTTAGTGCCTTGCTCAAGGGCACTGAGCCTGTAATTACCCCCACCAAGGCCGAAGGCCTAGGAAGGAGGTTATGTTTTCACCGGCGTTGGTTTGTTGGTTTGTTGGTTTGTTGGTTGGTTTGTCCGTTTGGAGGATAATTCCAAAAGTCCGCAATGGATTTGAATGAAATTTTTTGGAGGGGTGGGGTTTGGCACAATGAACAATCCATTAGATTTGTGGCGATCCGGATCATGATCCGGCTTCGGGAATGTTTTTTAATACAAAACACCACATGCTTTAAGACATGCGCAGTGTAACTGATGACGCGTTCATGAAACCTGCCTTGGCGGAGGTCTGCGCTCTCCGAGTGCACTTCTAGTTGCAGTAGTGATGCATTTTTAATAAACCAGGGTTTTGTTGTAAAACTGTAAGCTTCATTTTACCAGGATATTTCCCACTGAGATTCAAAATCTCCATTTCAAGGGAGTCCCGGTCAAGACGGCAGCATAAAAAGTTTCACATAAAAGAACAAACAGCAGACTTAAAACAAAAAAAAATTTAATTAAAGGTGCTATTAATAACGTTGATAACATTCAGCTAGATGTCCCATTCTCCCTCCCCTGTTCCATTGCATTTACTTCACAACAAGTCGTTGCAAGGGACTTACCGTCAATCTCAGCCGTTTATCCGTTTTTTCCACACTAACTGACAAGATCCCACGTGATACCAACGTTGTTATACTATTGGCTCTCAAGCCTTGTTAGAAGTGGGAACCAAACGTCAGATATCTTCCACAGAGATAAACAAAAACATTCATTTTGGATCCACCAAAATGTTTTAAATGATTAATTCACAATTATAATTTTTTTCTTGAAAAGCCATACTTTCCAGCCAGCCTTTCTTAAGGCTCTGTGGATGTATTCTTTTTTTTTTTTTTTAAATATTCATTTAATCAATAAGACCTTTAATTGATTGATTGAATGATATGAGTGGATCACAAAGGGAAACTGTAAGTTCACCATAGATGTAATGGATATGTATAGTGCTGAGAAGATTAGTCAATTAATTCATTAGTTGATCAGCATGAAATTAATCAACAAGAAACTCCCTAATTAAGTCAAGAAAACATGTAAAACATTCTCTGGTTTCAGCTTTTAAAATGTGATTATTTCTGTTTTATCTCGTTGTAAATTGAATATCTTTCATCTTCACCTTGTGCTGCGAGAACTGATTTTTTCACAATTTTTTCCACTATTTTAGTCGTTTAATAGTGTAAATGATTAATTGATATGTTAGATGTAGCCCTGGATGTGTATAATGTCTGGTGTGTGATGTGTGGTTACAGTGTTCCGACTCCGTGAGTCCAGTTTTATTCGTTGTCTCTGCTGGTTTTACTGTTTCTGGTAGCAGCCTCAGGGCCTCGCTCCCTCAGGAGTCTGTGTGTGCTAGTGTGCAGAAAATGTGTGTACATGTGTATATGTGTGTGTGTGTGTGTGTG
Organism: Hozukius guyotensis; assembly: GCA_916700995.1. Lineage (NCBI taxonomy): Eukaryota > Metazoa > Chordata > Actinopteri > Perciformes > Sebastidae > Hozukius > Hozukius guyotensis. Next base: position 35,672 of record CAKALU010003155.1, on the reverse strand, counting down.
TGTGTGTCAGCTGGAGCGAAGCTGGCGTACAGGTGCGCCGCTGCCTCGCCAGCACTTCCTGGTAATTAATGACTTCTTCCTGCCTCTCTCTCTCTCTCTGTCTCTCACAGTTGGGATGGTAGAAATTGATGACATCTGAGCATTTGCTTTTTCAGTCACTTGAGGACAGAGGGTTGAGTAGGAGAGGTAGAAATTGAGGAGAAAACGAGCAGGGGTGGGCTTGGGTCAGTAAAAGAGAGGAAGAGAGAAAACAATCTGTTTCTGTTGAAATGTCCCTTTTGTTGTTTTTAAAGTGAAAATCCTGAAAGGAGAAGTGATTTGATACCAAAGACAAAGAACGTATGTTGATAAGAAGTCAATTGTTTGCTCCATTGCAACGTGAGCGCCCAGCAGCAGAGCTACGCCTCTGCCATTTTGGACTGAAAGCGAGCTAGCCTAGCTTAGCATAAAGACTGGAAGCAGGTGGGAAGTGTTAGCCTGGCTCTGTCCAAAGTTGAAAAACACACCTTTACTGACGCCTCTGAAGCTCAGTAATTAACACGTTATATTGCGCTTGTTTAATCCGTAGACAAAGAGAAATGTAAAAATGTCAATCTGTTGTTTTAGAGGGAGATACGTGCTGCTCCACAGTCAGCCATCCGTCCTGACAACTATTTTATTCTGTTCTTTTCATGTCTGTCTCCGTTCTGCTTGCTGCTTTGTGTATCTCTCTCTCTTTCTCCTTCCCTCTCTCTACGTTTTTTTCTTTCAAATCTTCCATTTTTGTCTGCTGTTCTCTCTCTCTCCATCCCTCTCTTCCTCAGACTTCCCGTTTCTGGTTCCTCTTTCTGTTTCTTTTTACCGCTCTCTCTCTCTCTCTCTCTCTCTCTCTCTCTCTCTCTCTCTCTCTCTCTCTGGTAATCTATCTTAGTTAATATCGTCTCTGTGAGCAGCTGGGTACCGAAGCCCAGTCAGCTCTGTGAGAAACAGACCTCTGGTTGTGTGTGTGTGTGTGTGTGTGTGTGTGTGCATGCCTGCGTTAAGTGTGTGTGTGAGATAGAGACAGAGAGAAAACAAGATAATGTAGAAAGTAAAACAGAAGCAAGAAACAGACCGAGGAGGAGTGAACCTGATGAGTATCACATCAGTGTGAGGCTGGAATTATACATATATGAAGATACATATAAATATCTCTGTGGATCTACGTAGAGCAGGGGGTTATGGGTAACTGTAGGTTTCCGAAGAGCCGACACAGGCAGAACTCAGAAACATGTTTTGCGACTTCTGCACGCCAATCGAGCTGATCGGTCAAACAAATGTCTTGTTGGGAGGTTTATTTTTTAACACATTAACATTACATCCAAAAGATGTCTGAGATGTCACAAGATGTCTGTCCAGTGTAATCTGATTACTTTATACATACAGTAAGGGACAAAAAATGAAAATTAAGTTAAAAGTATATTGGATGCAAAGTGCTTGACAAAAGTAGCGGAAAAGAGCAGCAGATTTAGCCATGCTAGCAGCGTTGCTCAAGGCAACGTATTGGCATACAACGGTTCGTATGTCTTACAAAAAAGTTATTTCCCTTTTTTGCGCGTTTTAAAACTTCTGTCTACACAGGAAACAACGTAGAACTAACTAAGAAAACTAGGAAAAGATTGACTTTGTTAGGATTAGGCGGCAACAAAACTACTTAGTTAGGCTTGGGAAAAGATCATGGTTTGGCTTAAAATAACTCCGGAAGTGACGTTATTTAAAGGTGGAAGTAATGTGACAAATAAATCAACGTTGACTTCTAGTTTAACAGGGTACACGAACAGCGGTCTCCTGGGTTAAAGTCAGGTGTTTTTTGACCCACCCATCCATTCCGACCTCCTCCCTACACGTCGTTTGTCACTCTTTATACTTTCTGGTTCACCAATTACGTAGATTACATACGAATTGTTTTTATTTTGTGGGATGTATACAAATTACAGTGCATTTACTTTTCGTAGGTATAGCTACGGATGGTGTATAAGAACAGCCTGACCAGTCAGGTGAAACGACTATCAATTGCTTTATTGGAAATGGATCCAGTGTTTTTGGAGCTTGACCCGTAGGAACTGATAGTCAGGATATCTTGGCCTCTGCTGCTTCAATTTTGACCATTCTTTTTCTAATCTGTCTCGCGCAAGTCAGCCGACTTCATTCAAGTGAAACACTAAATTGCTGTAATACCCCTTTAACACTCCAATCTGACTATTCCTTTAATCTTGGTATAACTAAATTGTATAGAGCAGATAGTCTGTAATGAAGTGAAATTGACGGAGACAGCGAGACGAGCAGGTAAAGAGAGACAGACAGACAGAGAGACAGACGGGTATTTTGTCTCTCCTCCGGCTCGTCTAGTTGCCGGGGCGACCGATCCGGCCTGGCCTGGCTCGATGCTCGAGTACGAGAAGAAAAAAAACAAAGAAAAGAACCGAAAAGAAAGAAAAGCGCCACAATCAATGAGACCCTTTTTGTTTTAGTGGGAACCCCCTTTTACCCTCGACGACACACACACTGAAACACACGGACAGAGGAACAGGATGACTGAATCGGTGTGTGATTGTGTGTGTGTGCCTTTGTGTCTGACTCCCTCTCCCTCTCTGTGTGTGTGACTGACTTTATTTAAGACAAGGGCCCTTTTGTTTTAAGCCGGAGAATGGCTCTGAGACCGAGGCTGGCCCTGTAATTGGCCTACTTAGGCCCTGTTTAGCATGAGAAAAGCCTTCCTTGGCCCGGCAGTGCCAAGCTAACTCTTGTTTTCAGCCACAGAGAGGATGGACGCGCTGATCAGAATTCAGATTAGCCCGAAAAACATCCACCACCACCACCACCCCCTCCAAACACACACCCCCATCCTCTGCTTTAAATACACTGCACACTAATTACTTAACGAGAAAGCTGGGAAAAAAATCTACACTTTAACGGAGTAGTGGTGGAGTCTATTTAAAGGAGGGGGAGGAGGGGTTCGCAGGCTCTTTTTCACCTCTTCCCTCCTTGCTAACTTTTTGTGCCACTTTAAAAAAAAAAAAAAGACCCTCTCCTCCATCCTTCTCTCCGTCTTTTATTCTCGCGCTCTCTTCTCTCCAAATCAGCCCAGACGCCACTTGTTGCTGCCGAATCATTGAACTTAATTAGCGGGGACAATGTGTGAGCGGTTTGCTAAGTTTGAGCCGTAAACAGAGTCACGGTTAGAGGAGGGAAAGAGCGGCAGAGAGGAGAAGTTAGACTCTGAGCCGTGGAGCTGTGAGATGAACGTCTCCACGCTGAGCAGCATGAGGTCGCTCTCATGGAGGTAAATGCCATCACACGCCATGGTTTCATTTCTCGTTATCAGCTCGGTGAGAGGTGTCTGAGGTAGGCTTTGTTCCTGGAAGTTAGGCGGCTTCAAAAATCAAATCCAAATGGCAGTTATTTATTTATTTATTTGTCTTTCTGATGTTAATGTGTCTGTCTGTCTTCATCTTTTTTTAATTATTTTGGTTGTGTCTAGAGGGGAACCAGCAAATCGTCTCGCGAGATGGTTAAGGTTTGGCATTGACCTCGAATGGTAAACGTTAGGATAGGTCGTCGGGCAGAGAGTCTCATGGCAGGTTGCAAGTTTTGGCAGATTTAAGATCATATTTCGCAATTTGCCTGTTATATTCAAGACACAATCTATTATTTTGATTGCGCAAAAAATATTTGTTAGAGAAATTTTAATTTTGGCATCAAGTGCACATTTCCAAACCATTTCCATTTTAATTGTCATACATCATGCTCACACAGAAAACAAAATTTAAATTTGATTAAATGATTTCATTTTAATATTGGCACTCATGGACTTCCATATATATATATACTACATTAACCTATTTAGGGCAGTAATACATGAGCATATGCAATGTAATACACAGACACACACGCCTAAACACAAATATGAACTAACTTTTAACACCATTATAATGATTCTCAATATTCCGACCGTCAATATTCTGCTAATACCACGTTCCATCATCATCACGTTCCAGCATATACAGTATGATGGATGTGATGGGAAAGATTCCCACATATGACACTTGCAGGCGTTCATGTTATTGCATGACCCAAGACAGTTGTGTGATTGCAATTCAATTAATAGAAGTTATCTCAAGACGCTTTTCATATATAGCAGGTCAAGACCGTACTCTATAATTTAGAGACCCAACAAGAGATCCCCCATGAACATGCACTAGGTGCGGTAGTGGCAAGACAGGTAGAAACCTTGGGCAGAACCAGATTGCAGAGAGTTGGGCAATGGACAATATAACACTACATCCATTATCTCTGGGTTTAATTACCTCAAATGGCTGATTTGTTTGCTCTTCTGTTGGCACTTCTGTAATATTAAGTGACAAGTCAGATATATTGAAGCTTAACAAAAAAGCTGAGTCAATATCAGCAATCAATATCCAGACATTCTTCAATGTTTCAGATATTTGACATTTACATTCTGCAGCATTACTAACATACACTGTGTTCAGCATCGGGACGTGTATTCCAGATCATTCTCCCGTCAACATCATCCACTCACATTCAATATAACTATTCGGCATATCAGCTCAACAATGAACATTCTGATCAGCCTCATTCCAGTTGTCCTCAACACGACCCAATTGCTCTTAACGTTCTGGTTATGGTCGACATTTCATATCAACGCTCTGATGTTCTTCAACACTCCTGATAACCTTCCAGCTCTCCGTAACGTTCTCATTGTATTCTAAAGTATTCTGGGTAATTGTTACAGATAATTCCAATATTCTCTTTTCAACATGCGTGTTACTACATTCAACATCCCAAATTGTCCTCAGCATTTCAGCTTCCATTCGCTTTTCAGCTCAACATGCTGAACGTTTGAAAAATTATTTTCATTGCAGTTATTTTCCACATTTCAATTGTTAGCAACATTCCATTGTTGTCTTTGATCGTCAACGTTTGACTGTTGTTGATTGGTCCGACACGACTGACAACATTCCAACTAATACCAAAAAATTCTGTCGCAACATTCTAATAAAACAGCCATCAACACGCTGAACTTCAACACAATGAAAAGTCATCTTGGTTGCAACGATTCTCAATACCTTCAACGTTTTTTAAATACTCTTTTTAAAGGATGTCAGGTGATATTATATTCTTGTCTTTGTGCTACAGTCTTCATTTCTTCAGTTGTTGTTTTGTTCTCATTTTCTTGAGAGCGTTCTTCCTGGTCCTTGAGTCACAAGGTCACATGATTAACAATCTCTCTCACTCTCTCCGTTTCTGTCTCTGTCTGTCTCGGTGTCTCTCGACCAGTCGATACTGGGTGGCGAGATGGGTTTGGGGAGTCCCGGCGCAACGTCGCCCACCAAGCCGGTCGGTCAGTACTACCAGCACTACGGCTCCAACCCGCGGAGGAGAACGCTGCCTATGGACACCATGGGTGAGACGCCGCTTACACGCTCACATTAGACACAGTGACATTCACATTAAACTGCTTTCTCTATTACAAAATGTCGAACAATGAAAGAAACATTTTCTGGCCTGTGACGGTGTGACCCCATTTTTACTTTCCAAATCATAGATGTTAATTTGAATTTTTTTTTTAAGAGCATGGAGGGCGAAATAATTGATCATACATTTTTACCCTACAAGGGCAATATTTGTATAATATAAAGGCAAAATGTGTGTCAAGATACCATTTTAAATTAAATATTGTGGTGCTCTAGAGATGTCCTGGTCTACACATCATATCCTGCAGACTTAAGAAAACATCTTTGTTAGTACAGATCCCCGCGAAAATCACACCATGATCATTTTAATATATTTTTTTAATGAAACTGAGAATAAAAAATATCATTCCCTCCGATATTGCAAATCATATCGCAATTGCAGTATCCGTCAAAAATAATCGCAATTGCATATTTTTTCAAAATTGTTCAGCCCTAGTGTTGATTCAACTTTATGGTCAGTTGATATAAATGGGGTGGACAAAATATTAGAAACATCCAACATAATACAGTTCAATAATGCAGCCTTAAAATTACAATAAAGTGAATTAATTTATAACCTTTATTTAGGATGTATTGCATGGCATTAAGCTTAACTAGGTGGGTCTAATAAATATGCAACTACATAATAAAAATACATTAAATACATCAGTTTAAGAAGTTGCTGTCAACCCCATCAGCACATCAAGCGCCGCCTCGCTGGGCCCAAAGTGTGTTTGACGAAACATGCAGTTCGTAATGCGAGCTTGGGGTGTCGAGTTTTTCAGGTTTTTTCACTCACTTTATAGACAAATATAAACAAATTTCTCCTAAAACATAAGCAAATTTCTCTTAAAATATAAATAAATATCTCTTAAAATAAATAATTATATATAAATGAATAAAAAAAAAAATCATAATGAGTCTTACAACTTTTGGAAGATTTATTTAGTATTAAACACCATTTTCTTATTAATAATATTAATAATAATAATAATAATAATAATAAAAATAATAAAAATAGTAATAATAATAATAATAATGATACTGATGATGATCTGCCTTGTTCTGTTTTTTTTTTTTTTTAAGATACACCTTTGATTCATACAAATTCCTAAAACAATGGAAACTATTCTACTATACTCTATTTAATTTTTTTCTTTCTTTTTTTCGCATTCTGATTGTTTAAATTTGGATGTTTTACTGCGTAGTCTGAAAACAAATCTAACACAAATTATATCCCAGATTATGAGCTACAACAACAGTGCCTATGAAACGTTTTTTTAGATTTTAGACCTGAATCTCATTATTCCTAATATTCCCATTATTAGGCTGAAGAAATATAGCAGCATGTCAATATAGCTTTGATAACCGTCTGCCAACATTTACATTTCTGTCCCCAAACACAAACTTTTTTCAGTGACCTTGGTGAAACATTTTAACCCAGACTGTTCCCAGTTCACAGCCGCTGTGTGTTTTCTTTTCTAGAAGGCCGAGCATTGTGTGTCCGTGTCCGTGTGTGACCATCCTGTTTGTCCGTGTACGTGTGTGTTTTTAAAGGGGATACAGGGAAGTCTTTTAGAAAGCAGGACAATAGTGGCCACGTAGTAGCCTTGGTAGCCTTAGCCTTGGAAGGACACACGCACACACAACGAGGACTCTGGGCCAATTTAAAAAAAAAAAAAAAAGGTGCTCTTTCATTTTTCCATCAAAGTCTCACCTTCCCAGTTAATAGACCGCTCCCTCGCTCCCCTTGAGAGAAACCCTGAAAAATAATATAAACATGTCAAAAGCTGCCCTGCTTCCTTTTATCAAACCAAAAAGGAAAAAAAAAATCAACCCCGTCCTTTTTGTACTCTCTCGTTTTATTTGCTGCATCTTATTGTGTCGCGCTTGTTTGCAGTGACAGCTTTCTTTGTGAATATATCGACGGCGGTGGGAAAAGTGGCCTCGCTCTTTCCTCTTCGGGTGATCGATTAAATTCAAACAAATCAAACTAGAAGCTCCTTTTTAAAAGAGAAATAAAAGCCTTTCGGCCTGTTAAACCCTCATGTATTGTTTTGTTGCTTTTTTTTTCCCTTTCAGAGGTTCACCCAAAGAAAGTGCGGAAGGTCCCTCCCGGCTTGCCATCCTCAGTAAGTGATAACATGCCTTTTTTTTATTATTTCTGCGGTATTATCACTGCTTCGAGTGTGTGTCTAAAGAAAAAAGGCTGCTGATGCTCCTGAATCGCTGAGCTAGTGTCGTAGCAGTTGTGGAAAAGCTGCACACGTTGCCAGGTTCTGTGAATTTGTCGAGGTGAAGATGTCGGAGCCGAGCTGGACACGGACAGCTGGCGGCTTTTTGTTGTCGGTTCCCATTTTTTGGGGGAATCAACTGGAAGAATTCCACGCCAGAATAAATAAAAAAAAAAACTATTGTTACTTGTACATCTATTGTTCTAAATCTTAAGAAATGTAGTTGTGTATTGATTTATCAGTGATTGTGTTGGATCCATCTGTGGCATTTTGGACTGAAACTCTCACGAGTCGATCCGCTCAGAGGTTGTATTGTTTTTAGCTTGTTTGAAAGGACAGAAGTCCTGATGAACATGGTGTCGTAGAGGAAGAAAAGCTGCACACGTTGCCAGGTTTTGTGAATTTGTGGAGATGCTGCTGTCGGAGCTGGACACAAACAGCTGTCGGCTTTTTGTTGTCGGTTCCTGTTTTTTTAGGAATCGGCTGACAGTTCCATCCCAGAATAGATACTAATACTTACTAAATAATACTCCTCCAAATACAAAAATTGGGGTATGGTAAGTGAAAACAAATCTAAACATGCTTTTTTTTACTTAATTTCCCCCCATTTAGCATTCATAAGCAGCGTACAAACCTTTAGTAAATAGTTTATAACAAACTGTAATGTAGTCGCACGCAGGTATAAAGACATTTTAAGTGTTTATTAATGTACTGTGTATGACAACAATTATAACTTGTCCTTCCACTTGTCCATGAAGATATATTTAATATTTTCACAACCGTGTTTTACTATTTTTTAATTCATCATCATAAGAGTGCTCACCCATATAGTTATTAAAAAACACATGATAAACACTTGTATCTGTGTACAACTATATGATAGTGTGTTATAAACCATTTATTACATGTATATATACTGCTTGGATATGATAGTGTGAAGTAAAGTGTTGCTGAAATAAGCTGTTTTTGGAGATTGAGCGTGATGACCACAATTCACTCTGTGTGCTGATTTCCCCATTTATTAGTTAATTAGCTAATTAATTTATTAGGTTTTGGGATTTTTGGGATTGAAACTCTTACCAGTCAATATGTTGCTGGTTGGAGGACTTGAGGAATAAACTCAGTTTAGTCAGTTCGAGGTAGGGATGCACCGATACCGATACCGGATCGGATATTTGGCCGATACTGACTCAAATAGCTGGATCGGTTATCGTGACAACGGAGCTGATCTATTATATTCTATGTTTATATACATTATATACTGGAAGTTTAATTGCTATTTAAGTTTTGACCGATTTGTTGTTGCATTAAAAAGGTTTACACTTGAATTGTAATTCCTGTAGAATTTTTTGCCAAGTTGTTAATGTACGATTTATTATTTTAATAATAAATAACAATTCGCTAAATTTATTTCTATGTATTTATTTGTTACATTTTGATTTACAAAGTTAGGAACGCAATGTTTAAGTCACTTCCACACAGTGAGGCATACAGTACAGCTTATTAATTAAACACCGGTATCGGATCGGTACTCGTTATCGGCGGATACCCAAAGCCCAGTTATCACTACCGGTATCGGGACTGAAAAAGTCGGATCGGTGCATCCTTAGTTCAAAGAGGAACAGAGAACCATCCCCCCACAAAAACTGCTGAAAAGTCCTTCACCAGACATGTGCTTTGCACTTGCTTGTACTTTGTATTTGCTGTTTTTCTCTGTTTTATATCATTGTAAATTGAATCTTTTGGTGTTGGTCGGACAAAACAACGTATTTGAAGACACATTGGGCTTTGAGAGCATGTGATCGACATTGTTTTTTTCTGACATTTGATATTCATTAAAATAATAATAAGTAGTTTCAGCCTTAAACAGATCATCCATGAATCAAACAATTTCTGTAAAGCATGTTTGTCTGTGTGCAGAATCCAACACAAAATTTATGATATGATGAAAACATCCCTATTTGATCAGTTTTCAGTATTCGTGGTTCCTCGTGAGCGGCTTGAATTGACCCCAGCTGTTGTTCTGAGGCCTGCAGCTCGACTATTGTTTGAATCAGAAGGAGACGAAGCGGCAGAACGCTTGCTGATGTTGCTGATGCACATATTTCACTTTTCTGCCATCTTCGTTTTACCTTTTGCTCCTTCACCTGCAGGTTGTAATTTGTTATAATTTCACACTCTTTTGTTATACGCTTTTGTTTTTTTCACATTTTTTTTGTGGAAATAGATTTTGTTAAGTTTAACTACAACCTTATTCTGGTTGTTGATGAATCGATTACTCGATGAAAATTTTGTTAATCAATTATGAGGTCACAAATGGGTTGAAAATCTCCAACCTCCAGCTGCTCATAAGTGATGATTTGCTGTTATTCTCTGTTTCATTTGACTGTAAACTGAATGTATATTTAGATTGGCGACAATTGATGATACAAAGCAGCAGGTAGAGGATGTCCATGAAACTGATCATGAAAATAATCTGTAGTAGCAGATCCAGCGCTCATTAGATTTATTTCTAATTTTAACTTTTTTTTTTCCTGTTGCTGACCTCATTAATCGCCAGTTAACGATGGCTGAATGCACGGCGTGTCAGCCGCTTCTTTGGCTCGGCAGGAGTCCGCCTTTCTGTGGCCTCGGCCCGCTTTGTCCCGCGCTTCCTCCTCTCTTTCCTCCGCCTCTCTGTGTCTACATCAGCCTGGGGAGGGAGGGGGAGAAGGGGGGGAGAGAGAGGAAGGAGGAAAGAAGGGAAACTAGGAGAGGAAAGGTGTTAAAAAAAAAGAAAAAGCAGTGAGGAAGCGTGGTTTGTTTGACTGGTTGGTGTTGTTTTTCATCCTTTGTGTGTGTGAAGTGGACGGATGAGACGTTTCCTGTGTAATAGAGAGACATGATGTCAAACAATAGGGACCGTTGCTTCATTTTATTAATTTACCATTAGAATATACATTCTGCACTAACATACAATGGAAAGTACCTTTATTCCAGTACTAAACATTGACACGTGACAGCTGTTGTTGCCTGTTGGGCTGCAGTTTGCCATGTTATGATTTGAGCATATTTTTTATGCTAAATGCAGTACCTGTGAGGGTTTCTGGACAATATGTGTCATTGTTTTGTGTTGTTAATTGATTTCCAATAATAGATATATGCATACATTTGCAAAAAGCAAGCATATTTACCCACTCTCGTGTTGATAAGAGTATTAGATACTTGCCAAATCTACCTTTAAGGTCCATTTTGAACAGATAAATGTGATTAATCACGATTAACTATGGACAATTATGCTCACACGAATACGTTAAATGACCACGACCTCTTGAAAGTACTTTACATGGTGGTGGAACCGAATGTGTTGAAATTATTGTGTCACTACCACAGAAACAATTTAACGACAACATTGTTAGGTTTAGGCAACAAATCGACACCGTTAGGTTTAGGCAACAAAACTACATTGTTAGGTTTAGGCAACAAAACTACATTGTTAGGTTTATACAACAAAACTACACTGTTGGGTTAATGCAACAAAACTACATGGTTAGGTTTAGGCAACAAAACGACAATGTTAGGTTTAGGCAACAAAACGACAATGTTAGGTTCAGGCAACAAATCTACACTGTTAGGTTTAGGCAATAGAACAACATTGTTTAGGAAAGCAAACATCATGGGTTTGGGCTAAAAGAACTATGTTTGTCATGTAATTTGCGTAGCCTACGTAATTTAAAATAACTTGACTTGTTGTTTCTCACGCGCCACAAATACCGCTCTCCTGGGTCAAAGTCCCGTGTTTGAGCCACGCATCCACCCCTAGCTGCTAGCTAGCTTAGCTAGTAGTTTATTGGCTGTTTGTGGCGACGCTCAGTATTTAACTGTTTTAGTAGCCTCACCGCCATGAACTCTGTGTGTCTAATAAACCCCCGACCACCTCCCTATGACGTCTGTGCTGTACATAACCGCCACACTACCGTCTGACCGACTAACCGGCGCAGTTGTTAAAGTCTAGCGTCGACAGTCATGTGATCCCGCTTTTGGATTTCTGTACTTGCATCGCCTTCATGTCTGCGGCGCTCTGAGCCGCCTCCTCTCTCTGCTCTAACCCTCTCTGTTTCCACCTCTGTGATGTGAGTAATCCTGCCTGCTTCCTCCCGTTCACATCAAGAGAACAGGAGCGAGGAGAGGAACTGCTGCCTGTGAAATGGAGAGGTGGTTTGACTGCAGGAAAATAAATTCAGAGGCACTTTCTGCCTGCTTGTTGGCACAAGTATCAGTTGTGAGAGAGAGAGCAGAAACTGTACAGAGAGCTTTGTGGGTAATAGGTATACCTCTTATTTTTCTGTAAATTTGAATAGCAGGTTCTGTCGTGTCATGAGTCAGTTTCAGCTTGTTTGGAGCTGTGGCTTTTATTCTGAAAAAGCATCAGATTGCTGACAGGTGTTCATTTTCATAATCACTTCTGTTTTGGATTTAGGTCCAATGTTTTTAGCTCTAAACTTTGCTTAAGACCAAAACACTGAAACACTTAAGCAGCACACTTTAGACATTGTATTATTATATATCTGTTCTTCATGTTTTCTTCTGTGACCAGTGGTTGTTGTGGTTACAGTGCAAACAGGAATAGCTAGCAGCTAGTTGAATATAATGGTGCAGATTCACCGAAATTTAGGCGGAAAAAATCTGTAGCTAACAGCTAGTTAACTGATTCCATGACAGCAAGAGTTGGACCAGTGTAAAAAAATTCAAACCGGTTTGACATGAAGCAACAACACCAGACCGGATTGGACAAAAAATACTGTGTGCAAGATTTTTATAGTAAATGAAGTGAAAAGATTGGCAGTGGTGTTTGATAGTGGTTGTTTAAGATCAATAGAAAGACACAACATGAATCCCACAATGATGTTGATTTTGTTTTATTGCAGACTGTTTCTAGCTGGTACTCAAAACTGTAAAACAAAGTTGCATATGAAATGCATTGTTATAGTGTGCCTCGCTGTAGAGATTGAACCTGTAACCCTGTCAGCTGCTCAGATCAGTCCCATAAAGAGTCCGCATTCGACGGTCTGTTCAGAGATTCCTTTCTCTTCCACTGAATTTTTTCCGGATGGTCCGGCCTCCAAACTTGCTGCCAATAGCGTCGGCGATGAGGCTGAAATGTGTTTTCATTCCTGCACTCGGCAGCCGACAGAGCTGTTTGTCCGAGTCTTTTTTCCCCCCGTCTCTTTAGTGCGGAAAATTCCATTTTTAACATTTTGATTTAAGCATTTCTTTTGTTTATTCAACACAGTTTTATTGAGCTCGAGATCTTAATTTTTTTCGAAATAATTTGGGGGATTTTTTTTTTTGAGTATAGATAGTCTATTTCTACGTGTGTGTGCAAGTTAAACATCAGTGAGGCTGAATCTCGGAAATATTTCAAATGTAATTCTAAATTGATGAAACCATTAAGTTGGTTTATTGAGCGATAAGATCCTAAAATACAGCTTGGATTGATATCTGATATTGATCTAACTGGATACTGTTGCTGATCTTCATCTCATTCCAATAGCTGTTAAATGTAAAAAACCTTCACTTCCTGTTTTAGTCATATTGTTTCTCACTGATTTACTCTTTCAGCTTTTTCTCTGTTTCGTTAAATGCCTTTTCATTTTAGTATTATTATTATTTTTATACTCTTTGTTAAATTGTGATCCTTACAGTAGATATTTCTCATAAAAGAAAAAAAAAACATTTTTATAATAGCTACTGTATATCCCTCCCACCCCACCCACAATTCCAACATCTTATAATAAATAAATTAATAAATAAATAAAATAATATAAAAAAATAAAATAATAATAGTAGTAATAATACATTTGATTAAGAAATGTTGAAATGGGGGAAAAAAAATTAAATAAGGAAAATAAAAAATAATAATAATATTAATAAAAGTAAATAAAAAATAGTATTATTTTAGGTATTATATTTTGGTATTCTGAGTATAGTGTTTAGAGCGGTCACATTAATCGCAGATCTAACTTAGAATTTAACTGATGCGGCCAACTATGAAGTTCACATTAAATTTACACATTTAAATGTCTTAAAAATGTCTTTATAATGTAATGTTTTGAACATGTACATACCTATAATATGCATTTTGATAAGAGATTTACTTTCAGATTGTTTTTATTTTTTTTTATTTTGACTGCACTCTGGAAGAACTGTTTTAAATTGTATGTATTTTATTTGTCATATTATATCATACATTTGTTGAGTTGAGTGTGTTTCAATGAAGTACGACTTGTTTTGTATTTAAAAATACAGGACGTGTGTTTTGTTGGACATAATAGCAGTGCTGTTTGAGGGTTACAAAGCCCCACAGGGTCAAAAACTACACATGATCTGAGCTTTGTCTCCTTTTTAATGACTAAGTATGTACGTAGAGTGTGTGTTGGTGACATTATGTGGACATTTCACTGGATTTTGGCTACGAAATGTAGAGATACACACACAAAACAACTACAGTTACATTTGCAGACTGCGGAGGAACAGATTCACGACAGAAATGTGATAAAAACCAGACTGATGGAATTTAAAATACAGATGTGGAGGAAAGGAGTGCAGAATAAGAGAAAGAAGGAACAGAGCAGACAACGGTTCGACTGTAAAAAGGGTCAGATATATAGAGTAGAGTTCTTTCATACTGTTATTTGAATGATGATGATGAACTAGCCGGACGTCACGGATACAGATGATCTAACACGCTGTGATGTTTTTATACTGAATGTAACTGAAGACATGAAATAACACACACACACACTCCCTCTCTGCCCAGCCTGCACCTGCTCTGAGTACAAGCACAGCTTCACAGAGGAATGCCTGTAATGTAAGCGTGTGTGTGCGTCTGTGCGTGTGTGTGTGTGTGTGTGAGTGTGTGTGAGTGTGCGTGATTCTATGGCAACACACAGAGGCCAAAAACAAAAGTTCTCTTTGTGAGAAAACGGGCCATGGGTAAACAGGCCCCAACCCTAACCTTAATGCTGTGTTCACACTACGAGCGACAACGCTACAAAAGCGTGGCCAGCGGCATTGTCGGAGTTGAAGTGTTGCTCAAGCGTCCGTCAGGACTGGGCAATATATCGTTATTATATCGATAGCGTGATATGAGACTAGATATTGTCTTTTTTAGATTTTGGATATTGTGATATGGCATAGCTGTTCTATTATTTTACCCACAGCTGAGGGATAGACTGTCTTTTTAGTTGTATTGCAGGGACCAAACACTGACAAGGAACCTATACATGATTACCAGGACAAAGATACCCACTTGACTCAAGCCTCATACTAGCTTTGGCTTAACTCAAGAATGCGTTTATGCACAGAAGTAAAACCATTTCTTACAGTGTAATCCCGCTACCAAGGAATCGCTTAGCAGTCAGTGTGGAGAGGAGGAATGATTGCACCGACCCATAACTCTGTCAACGTACATTTGGCATGTGTACTAAGATAAACTTGAAAAAAGCCTTTAACCTAAACCTGATTTTAACCTTAACTCTAAAACCAAGTCTTAAACCTCAAACAGAGTTTCCTTCTTACCTCACTGTGTTTGTCGTCACGGCTTGCGCTCCAGCCTCTGTCTGGGTCTCATTCACATGAATGGAGGAAGGGAAATAACTCTGGATTCAGCTATTAGTTCATTTTACAACTTTAAAAACGTAATTTTTTAAATAAGGGCTATTTAGGTTTAAATTTAGGTTAAAATTATCCGCTGTCTTACAGACGTCTCTTTCCCAATGTAAGTCAATGGGAAAAAGTATTTCTTGGCCCAATGCATCATATGACTGACACGGAAGTTGCAGTACCGCCGTTTGGTCACTACGAAAGTTGGGATCGACGACCGGCGCTCTTCCTGGGGGCTTGGTTCGCACGCTCGTTTGCATCGCGTCCTGTTAGGAGGAGGTGTAACGCGTTCGATTGGTGCTACGAGCAACACGCTCTCACTCCCAACTCCCTCTCTGAATGTTACATACATACACTGTATTTTTCAAAATAAACTTTTGTGTTTGGAGAAAACAACCTGGTTATGTTCAGGCAACAAAACTGCTTGATTAGGTTTAGGAAAAGATCGTGGTTTGGGTTAAAATAAGTATGTTTGTTACGTAGTTAAGAAGGTTACGTCACATATGCTACGTAAGTTAAGTAACCTACTTAACATAACATTATGTAACTTAACACTTGTATGTAACTTAAAATAACTCAACGTTGACTTGTGATTTCACACGGGACATGAACAGTGGGCTCCTGGGTGAAAGTCCTGCGTTTGTTTGACCCACCCATCCACCTCAACCTCCTCCCTATACGGACTTTATCTCTCGTTATGCTACATCACCTGACTTCCTCCTTTACCAGCCCAGTTGCACAGCAGTTCGTGAATAGTCACGAAATTGAATGTATTGATTCGTGTACATAGACACAAATTTCAATTTTTTTTCGTGATGGCCAGCACGATATCAATGCATATGAAATCCAAGTAATTGTGAACCGGGAAAGAGCAGTGAACGCCGTGTAGGGACGAGGTCAGGGTGGACGGGTGGGTCAGAAATCACAGGGCTTTCGTCCAGGAGATCGGTGTTCATGTCCCCTATGAAACAACATGTCAAAGTTGATTTATTTGTCAAGTAACTTCCGTATTTAAGTTACAACACATCCGGAGTTATTTCAACCCAAACCGTGATCTTTTCCTAAACCTAAGTAGTTTTGTTGCCTAAGCCTAACCAAGTCGATCTTTTACTAAACCTAAGTTGTTTTATTTTGAAAAGACTTGAGCTGAAATTTACATGTGGATCACGTGTTCTGGACGTTTGTAGGAAAACGCACGAAAGATACGTTGTTGAAACTCGTGCTGAGCATCACAAAAAAAAAGGGAAATTCGTGTCTATAAATTTTGTGACTTTTTCATGAACTAACCGTGAGACTGTGTTGCCTTTACCCCCGCCATAACTACGGCCACATAGAGCGTCGTAGTTTGGCGCGTAGGGCCACTGACCAAGCTGCCATATTTGACATCCTGGTAGTGAAAACGGGCTGTTATGAGAGTCAAATGAAGTGAGGCGACACACTGCATCCAATGACAAAAACAGCAAAATTTGAGTTTTAAATTTGAGTTTATTAGTAGTTGATGGCTCGACATTTAGCGATATTTTCATCTTTTTGAATTTGTTTTTTTGGTGATGTTTTAAAACCTCCTCTTAAAGAAAAATACTGAGCTTGATTTTATTTTTACGCTACGCTACGTTACACTTTTTCTGCTGAATTCAAAGAGATTTTAAAGTGTCATTTCAGCCTTTAAGCTTGTTTTCAGTGGTCTTTGACAGCCTCCTATACAGCTGAGCTGCTTTTCATCCTCCTGTTTGCTTGCTCTGACGACTTTGTTGGATCTTAACGTCGACATTTTTGTCTTAAATTTGTAGATTTTTTTCACACACATGATGTTTTTTATCACTTTAATCAGTGTGTTGTTGTTGTTTGAGATCTCTAACATAAGGAACATGGACATGCTTTCTCGCATTTCCATTGCATTTCTATTACATTTCCGCTTTTTCTGATGAATTCAGAAGTGCCATTTTAGCGCGTTTAAACTTGTTTTCCTCGTTGTTGTGTTGCTGCCCTCCCATATGCTCCTGCTTGTGAACGCACTTCATTTAAGGCAAAAAGTCTTGTCTGTTTTCTTTCATCTCTGTTTCCCATCCACTGCAGCCGATGGCTCTTTTTCCTTTAATTAATTCATTTCTCTCCCCCCCCCCCCCCAACCCACCTCCTCTCCTTCCCGTCTCCCTGCGCTGCAAGTTTGTTATTGTTGTTTGTCAAATTTAGTTTGCTGAGTTGATGATTTACTTTGAGAAACAATTAAACGTCACTTGAGAGGAGAGCGTGGGATGTCTTTGTAATCAAAAGGAAATTAGGCATCAGTTGCTAACATTAGCAGGTTGCAGAGTGCCGTCTCGCTGTTGTTTTTCTTTGTTGGTGTTGGGAGGATAACAGCATCTTTTTTTCCTTTAGATATGATTGTTTTAGTTAATTTGTTGTTCAGGCTGATAGAGAGTCTCCAGCTCATCCTCAGAGCTTTGCTAATGCTGATGGAATAAACAACAAAAACACACACACGTATACTGCGTATCAAGATTATCCCCAAAAATAGCCATCATGAAACCGCGAAAATGAAGCTATTAAAGGAAATAGAAATGAAATGATGCATCTGTCAGCATGAGAGCGTTTAATCATTTTTAACCCATTTAATGATTTTTTTCTTTTCTTTTTGTCCCAATTCTACACACAGACACACACACACACACACACACACACACACACACTCTCTCTCACGGTGACGCTGGGTCCAGCCATGAGACTGGCCTGGGAATGTAACTGATTTTACTCAGGGAGGGTTTACATGTGAAATAAATCCAAGACACACCGTTGAAGAAAAAGTTTTATTTCATATCTTAATATTTTCCACTTTAATAAAGTGGAACCTGCTTATACATAATTAATAGTCAAAAATTTTTGCTTAATTGGATTAAATGGAGGTTATTTTTAAAGGCTGGTGGATATTTTTTTTTATATATATATATAGCGTAAAATCATAACAGAAGTTTTCTAAGACACTTTAAAGATCTTGTGTTTCAGAGTTTGTATTTTGTCGTCTCTAAAATTAATATTAGATTGCACCTTTTATGATTCAATATGAACTGAACCTGATCATTCTTAATCTAAAACAATAGAATAAATCCTGTTTCTTTAATCAAATTTCAAATTCTGATATTTACACTTTTGTCCATTATTATCATTAATATATTTTCCAAAATTTAAATGTTCTTTTTTTTTTTTTATTACTCCACGTCTAATCTTGAACATTTGATATGAAATAAAAATAAATAAAACTGTGAATAATTCAATATATCAAAGTTCTCCTTTAAAATATACATCTTATTGATTTTTATTAAGAGAAAAATTACTCATCACTACATTTTCATGGAGGATCTGATTTGTGAAATTCCACAATTTTGTCCAGGATGATTACGTGACTTAATTTCCAAAATTGCATATCAATGTTACATGCATGTTTATAAACTGAATCTTTGAAATGTGGAGAGTGTGTAGAAGTGTCAAATAAATTCCCCACTTTGTTTTTAAATCAATCAATAATTGTTTCATTTCTCCAACAGAAGTTTATTATCTTTAACAATTTCACAAAACATTATGAAGCAAAACACAAAATGTACAACATTGTCTATTCATTTCACCCTCCCAGTTCAACATCATTCATGTAAAGCATTTATCATCTTTAAACACAGAAAGCTTTGGTTTAAAGTATCTATTAGCAACGTGTTATACCAAAGATTAAGCTAAAGTGATGACAAATGTAATTTTCTAAATGGCACATATCAGTGTTACATATATATAAACTGAATCTGTGAAATGTTATGAATGTAGAGTGTAGAAGTGTCTTATTAGTCAAATAAGTTCCCCATTTTATTTTTTAAATCAATCAATAATTGTTACATTTCTCCAACAGAAGTTTATAATTTATTATCTTTAACAATTTCACAAAACATTCTGAAACAAAACACAAAATTCTCTATTCATTTCATCCTCCCACTTCAACATAATATGTTACTCCTGTCAAGCATTTATCATCTCTAAACACAGAGAAGGCATTGGTTTAAAGTATCCATCAGCAACGTGTTATACCAAAGCTGCAGTGATGAAAAACGTCATTTTCAAAGTGCCAAACAACCATGAAATCACATTTTTACCTGAAGTTCATCATTTTATTTTGAAACTAGAGGATCCAGACTGTGAAGTCTCACCTTCAGCTCCCTACCTGCACCAGCCTTTAAAAAGCAGACTTCTTTTGCTATTAGAGAAGGAATCCTAGGATGTCTGTTGTTTTGTTTTTTTAAAAACAGACCCCGAAAAGTATTCTCAAACCCTGAACCGATTAAATCCTGTCAGCGATCTGACCGGGGCGATCTGCTCCCATCTCTGGCTATTTCCTGCTCCCTCCCTCTCTCTCTCTCTCTCTCTATCTCTCTCTCTCTCTCTCTCTCTCTCTCTCTCTCTCTCTCACTCCCTCTGCTTCTCTCTCTCTCCTCGGCTCAGATGTGGTTTTGTTTAAAGTCGACAGCGTTAATTAAATTAAGCCAGGTCTTGCAGAAGGCACAGTAGGAGAGCCGGCGGTCCCCGGTGGGCCGCGGGTGGAGGAGGGATGGGGGGTGGTGTGTGGTGTGTGGTGGGGGGGTACGGGGAAGCGGTTTGGTGAGCAATACTGGCCCCTTCAGGCAGCCCCCGGTACCACAGAGGAGCCACAGACCCGAGCAGGCAGCTACTGTTAACCGTTTCTCCTCCCTGCACACTGAAGACTGACTCTGAACCCAAAGAGTTAACAGAATTTGATGACATAACCTGCTGTTTGTGGACAGCCTTGTTCACATACTTCTGTGTGCTTTTGGTTTGAGTTATTCACCTAAAATCAACATGTTGTGTCTCCAATAAGTAAAACATGAAGGGAGATTTGTCAAGTATTTAATACTCTTATCAACATGGGAGTGGGCAAATATGCTGCTTTATGCAAATGTATGCATATATTTATTATTGGAAATCAATTAACAACACAAAACAATGACAAATATTGTCCAGAAACCCTCACAGGTACTGCATTTAGTATAAAAAATATGCTCAAATCACAACATGGCAAACCCAAGCTCAACAGGCAACAACAGCTGTCAGTGTGTCAGACTGTAAAGGGGAGACTCGTGGGTACCCATAGAACCCATTTTCATTCACATATCTTGAGGTCAGAGGTCAAGGGACCCCTTTGAAAATGGCCATGCCAGTTTTTCCTTGTCAAAATTTAGCATACGTTTGGAGCGTTATTTAACCTCCTTCCCGACAAGCTAGTATGACATGGTTGGTATCAATGGATTCCTTACTTTTTCCAGCTTTATATGATGCCAGTATCTTCACTCTAGCTTTAAAACGGCTACAACCAAAAAATCGCAAGTTGTGTTAATGCGTTAAAGAAATTAGTGGACTTAACGTGTTACTATCGCATTAACTTTGACAGCCCTATTTAAAATCTAATAAAAAATCTGCTGATTTGTTGAAAAAAAAAACATGTTACTCCAGTTGAGAGTGTCTAACATAGAATTTAAAAAAAAATCTATACAGTAAAATGACTGTATGGAGGAGGATTCAAACATAGTTTGTTGTTAAGAGCTCATATTAAGCTAGACACTACGAACGACAAAAGCTACAAAGCGGCCAAGCGTGGCCAGCTACATTGTTGTCAAGTCGTTGACATATATATCGTTAAATAGCAATGGAAACTGGCTAACTGCATTTTTTTAGATGGAACGGAACAAGTTGAAACAAAAACATATGCTTGGTTGATGCTTCACCGCGTCATTGGAGACCAGCTCAACTTTATTTGTAGCGAGTCAAGACTGTCACGCAGCGTTGGGCGTCAATTTGTAGCTTCATGTCATCGGCTTCCATTGAAAATGACTTGTAGCCTGTCGCTCATAGTGTGAACATAAGAGTCATAATGCACACTGAGGTGTTCTGATATAAAACAATAATGAACTCAGCGACTTCAGTTTAGAATGGTGCCATTGTCCTGCACCAGCTTCACTGTTTATACAGAAGAAACCCGGGGAGCAGCCAGGGATGACCTCATGGTTTAACTGCCCAACACGCATGCACACACACACACACACACACGCACACGCACACGCACACACACACGCACACACACACACACACACACTCACACACACGGACAGCTGTGTGTTCAGCTATGTTGTGTGGATGCTTCTATGACTCATTCCACTTAATGCCTTAAAAATATCTGCCAGTCTGTCTCTTTCCCTTTTAAGTCACTTTGGTTTTGGACTTCTTGTAACGCGCTTAATGACACAATTAACAGTTGTGCGTGCCTGTGTGTGTATGAGCTATTAGCTTGGCTCCTGGCCCCAAAATGTCCCACACGGGTACACTTAGCCGCCATTTTGTGTCAGATGGGAAACTGACTCATTCAACTATAAGGCACCCGTTTGTGTGTGCACATGCTGTTTGGGCATCTTTTCCCTAAAGAGAACTTTCGTTTGACACAAATCTTTCACACACATGATATAGGCTACACGGTGGGCTACATGCACAAATGTAACTTCCATATATAGAAAGATAAGCACACAGCCACATACATTTATTGTATTAATGTGTTCCTTTACTCCTGAGGATATTCAGTTGACTTGCATTTCTTTCAAAAGTCCATGCTCAAACTGAGATGATATATATTTAGATGTAAACAAACCTCAGCAGGGAAAGTCAAATTTGTAATGTAACACTTTATAATAACCATCTTTTATAAATGGTAAATTGGTGCACCAATAGAGTGCTACAGGAATGAGTCTTAAAACCCGGAAATGGGTTAGTATTTTAGCACTTCCGGTTCACTCATCTGGAAGTAAATGGGTTTTTTAAATGGGATTTTAGATGCCTGAAATAACGTCTGTGGTTAACACAAGCTTAAGAGAGTTTTGTTCTGTGACATAAAATATATCAATAAATACCCCACTAGTGAATTTTGAAGCCTTTTGCTAACAGCATTTGCTAACAAGTGGCTAAATGAGACTACTAAACGCCATCACGCCAACTCGTCCACCTTTACGGCCTCGTTGTTTATACTTGTGCTCATGCGACCGTGGTGTAGTTCGTCTATAGCCTAACGTTAGCTTTTTACTTCTGGCGATTGCACACACACTTAAAAAATCATGAAAGTGGTGTTCATTTGTGGAGATTATCTTGCTGAACAAAACGTGTGAGTATCATAAACGTTTGTTTGCCACGGAGCTTATTTTAGAAAGGGATATTCTTCCACAACTGCCTTAGACGCCTCAAAAGTTTCTGGTCAATGAAATGACCTGCCTTTCTGTCCTTGTGAGGACATTTGATTTCTACAAAGACCTCTCTCTCTCTTACACACACACACACAAACACACACGAATGCCTGCTGCAGATGTGGACGATCCCTGGTGCAAACAAACATTTGGCTGCAGTAACCGGCAGCAGAGAGCGGCACTCTGATTTGCTCCAAGGCTACGATGAATATCACATGTTATCACACACACACACACACACACACACACACACACACACGCAAATCAGCTTGTACTTGTGGTGACACAACTGCTTTATGTTGATGATGATGTGTTAAATATTTCTCAGTTGTCCTTCTCGGCTGCACAAAATGTCAGACGTTTTTCCCCCTTTAGTTTTAGAGAGTGAAATCATTTTTAATATTCATCTTTTATTACACAAGATAACTCTGATCGCTAACTGTCGGCAGGAATAAGTTAAGATGAAGTTCCTCCACGATGAAAGAAGCTCACCCGACATGTTTTGTTTTTATTTATTTATTACATTTTTGCAGTTGATTATTAATTGTCAGTTGTCAGAGCTTCCTTTAATGCAACACCAAGTAGTGTTTGGAGAGCGCTGCCTGCTGACAGCTAATATGCTGTGTGATTTTAACATGACAAGCTGTCAAAACCGTTTTCTCGTAGAAAAATTAATTTGTGATCACAGAAAAAACAAAATGTGAGAGATATTTATCAGCACTTATCACGCAGTCGCTGAATCTTGATGAGTTTTTTTAACAACTATTTTAAAAGTCTGCAAACGGTTAAGAGGGTTTCACGAGGTTGTGGGTCGGCTCCCTCGGCAGTGGTCAGTCCTTTGTCTTTTTTACATCTGAGGAGGTTTGTGACTGTAATAACACATTTCCCTCTACATATATCCTGATCTGTTGCATATGTTTGACATCTGTTAGTGCATGCTCTAAATATTAGGGCTGGGACGATACACCTATCTCCTGATTCAATACTATCACGATATTTACATATTCAATATGTATTGCGATTTTTAAGTATTGCAATTTTACAAGTATTGCGATTCGATACGAACGGTTTATTGAGATTTTTATTAACTTTTTTAACACTAGACCATGGGACAAACTTGAATCATACACTTCTAGGGACTTTTACTTTGGAAAATATTTAAACTGATACAGTAAAAATGTCGGCTGTTTTGACTACGGAGATGAGAGTGACGGCTGGCTTGACCGCACGTTACCGCGATACGATAACGTTTCCTGTCCATGACAGAGTTAGCATGCAGCTTTAGCCATGATGTCTAGCTCTGCTTCCCCTGGCAATGTGTCAAACCCAAAGTGTTTCCATACTTTACTGTATGTGTAGTGTTTACCACTTTGGATTTAACATGTGAGGGTGCAGGTTGTATCCACGCGGACCGTCGACCTCTGCAAATATATTGATTCTGGCATTAAAAGATCAATTTCAAAATTGAAATAAATTTTTTTTTTACACATTTACATATGTGTATTTATAACAAAAAACAACCTCCACAATATGAGAGCTAAACCAGGGATGAGAAATTACATGAAAAACACTTTTAAAACTTGCTGAGGAAGAAATGAAGGAAAAGAAACAAGTACCAAGGAATAAAAGACAAACGAGGAATAGGTCAAATAAAAGAGCAAACAGAACGAGAGGCAGAAGATACAAAGTGAAAGTATAATGTGAAAAAAAAAGAGCGTTGGCTCCAACAAAGCCTGCGTCTTAGCGATCTGAATATCAGCCTCATAACACAAACACACACACACACGCTGGACGTGTGGCTGTAATGCACGCCGGTGGTGTGGATTAGCTTCATCTTTAATCATTGTTTTCATTCCGAGCACGCTCTGTGTAAAGTATACCTGAACACAAAGCGCTGAGCGAGCCTTTCTAACAGCAGCGGGTTGCACTCTGCGCTGAATGAACTGCTCAGCAGGAAGACAGCAGGTTTCACACAAAGCCAGACCACAAGAACCTGAAGTCAGGTTTTACTGTTGAACTGCTGAACACGCTGCAAGAAAACTTTCTGATCTAGTCACAAACTGGACCTGACTGTGGCGCTAAAAGAAAAATTAAGGGATCACGAAAGTTATTATAATTCATCCTGAGGGGATCATAAATGCCTGTACCAAATTGCATGGCAGTACGTCCAATTGTTGTTGATATATTTCACTAATAAACAAAACTTTCGCCCTCATTGTGGCACTAGAGTAAAGTCATGGGATCACTAATGTCAGTAGGCTTCATGGACTGACCTAATGACATTACCTTTCCTGGCTGCATGGAAAGTAATATTGGTTTGGCTGAAGGTAAAGTGGAGGGTTATGTTTGTTATTGGGCAGTTAAAGAGCTGCTTTTCTGGACTTTTTGCTCCTTATCATATCATTCCACCCCTCAATAAAAAAATATATATCTCACGGTCAGTTTGGTTGATAGCCCTGAAAAAGTGAAAAGGTCTGTCAGTGGACCTTTGAGTTGAGATTATTTCGTCACACAACAGGTGTTCAGGCGCGTTGAAGTATTATCACCTGAACCCTGCTGAGCTGTTGATATCAGCAACAACACGCTTGTCCCAATTGCAAATGAATTGAACTGCATCCTCTCTCTAGAGTCCTGAGTTGAACTTGCCAAGTTCAAACTTGGCAAACTCTGTATTGAGATAGTTCATATACCTTATGACACCTGTAATGACATTAGGGTTCAAATATCAGTGGGAACAGTGAAACCATGTTTGAAATTTCTGAACCAGTCTTGTGAAGGCAATGTTCCAAACACCTTGAGAAGTTGGTGCTCTCTTTAGCTAATACTAGCTTAGCATGAGCGAGAGTGAGTGAGACTGGCACCAACAATAAGTCCCTTTTATGTAACACATCCCAGGAGAATTGTACGGAATGAAGGCAGGTGTATGATTACAGTTTGATTGCAGTACAATGTGTTGTCAATATAGCACTATATCCATTAAATTAACGTTTAATTACCTTGACAGACAGTTTGGCTTTACAGGAAGGCTCCGTTTTAGGGTTAAAGTGAATGTACAGATATCATACAAAACTAAAAAAACCTGATCCATTGTTAACAACGTCATGTCATGCTATTCTAAAATCGTTTATTTGAATATTTTTGCATACCGGGGTCCCTAAACAGTCTCTGAATTACATACATTGGGTATCACTGTAAAGCTGAGACTCTTGTGAATTCAGTGAGCCCAATTTTATGTATTAATGTGTGATGATATTAATCCCAATAGTAGCCATTTCATTGTATTGAGACCATTTTTGGAAACTTGATGTCACTGTTTAAAATGACCTGTGGTGACCTCTAGGATAATCACAGCCTCATGAAACTTTAAAACCACAAACTACAGACCTAGGGCATTCAGAGGATGTATAGCTATCCTAGGTAGATCGACAATAAGGGGATTTCTGAGTAGTTTCCAGAACAGAAGCGCTCGCCATCCAATCACCAAAAAATGCAATTCTTGCAGGAATCTCCAAAAATCAAATGTTCTTGATACCAAATCACAGCATTGCTTTTTCTATGGTGTCCCTTGAGGTCTTGGTGGCTTAATGTGGTTTTTTGGAGGGATTAGTGATCAGTTTTATCGATTCTCGAGTGGTAAAAAATGGTTGACTTTAGCACCAAATCTGCATGGTATCAACCCAAAACTTGCTGCAACAACTTATGAGACATAATAGAGAATGGGAATGACCATCATATACTTCCATCATAATGTTCTAAACCCTTATACACTTTCACAGTTTATTTTATAATTAATTAATCACTTCGTTTGTGTTTATTTCTGATTTACAGTACGATTATGACAGTATGACTGGAACAACTTGAGCTGCATCTCAAATTAATCTTCAGGTTCCCAGCTTTCAGATATTGTACACCACTTCTATGTGACATCTACTGTTGTCCTGCTATCTCCCCCTAAAGACGCCCTGTACCCCCCTAAAAAACACAAAAATTGGTCTATTGTTGGTCTCAGAGGGTTAACACTAAGTCGGATACATAAGAACTTGCATAAAAATCTGAGTTTACGGGTCATAATTATGACTCTGATGTTGACTTTAAGGCTTTTTACAAGTCGGAAACTGGCAGGTAACTCCCATATGACAAGCCTACTGTAGCCTTCAAACTAACTTCTCAAACGTCTATGTCTAAGCAAACTTCTTCAAAATATCCTTAAGATGTTATGACAAAGTTTACCTTCATTCAACAAGTTTACCCCCCCCTCCAGCTCCTCCTCTATTTTCAATCTACAGGAAGTTGAAATAGGAAGTTTTTTTTTGTTAACCCCCCACCGTAGCACTTCCCTCCAATTTGTTGAATTTCTCAAAATGTTCCGTTTGTTAGGCTGAAAGAAAATCACAGAAAAATCACCATAAGGGCTGCTTTGCATTTTTAATTAAGAAACTAACATATGAATATATTTGCATATTATTGAGTTGCAGATTAAATCATGCATACATAATTAGCGTGCAGCAGCGCTCGTTCGTTCGCCCCTCTCTCTCTCTCTCTCTCTCTCTCTCTCTCTCTCTCTCTCTCTCTCTGCACTGTGCTTACTGTTTTTTCGGCAAGCTGTGGTTCTGATGGATGCCAGACACACACACACACACACACACACACACGCACACACTTCTTCAGACACTCAAACACTCACATCACAGACACACTTACACACCCTCTCCAAACACTTGCGGTACTGTGTGTGTGTCTCTCTCCCTCTCAGTTTGTTTTTTGGAGGAAAATTAGCGTCTGATTTTCTCCGTCAGAATTGAGGCCACGTCAGGTTTTTTATCCTGATTACACCGGAGAGAGAATGAAGAGCTCTCTCTCTCTCTCTTTATTTCTTCTCTCAGTTTCATTCCTTTAGTCTGTCAGACATATTGTTTATCTATCTATCTATCTATCTATCTATCTATCTGTCTATCTGTCTTACATTACTGTCAGGTTAAAGTCTCCACATCCACATATCACATCTTCTGTAATTACAGTAACTTTTACTACACTTTGGTCGTATTTAGTGACCATCAACAGCTAGCTTAGCATTGGTGACTGCACACAGCAGCACTCCAGAAGTCCAATTCTCTCTGATAGAGGAAGACCACCCACTTCCAATGTTAAGAGCCGATTAAATGGGCGTTATCAGCGTCCAAAGTATTCTCATACAACGGTTCTTATATATTTTAAAAAGGTTGTTCCTCCTTTTTCGTTTGTTGTCCTTCGAATGTCCAGCAACTCATGTCAATTTCCGCTCGTTACATGCATACAGTCTTTTCAAAATAAACATCTGTCTTCACAGGAAACAACTTCCTTAGGTTTAGGTAATAAAAATTCTTAGTTAGGTTTTGGAAAATATCGACTTGGTTAGGGTTAGGCAACAAAACTACTTAGTTATGTTTAGGAAAAGATCATGGTTTGGCTTAAAATAACTCCGGAAGTGGTGTTACTTAAGTACGTCAGTTACGTGACAAATATATCAATGTTGACTTCTGGTTTCACACGGGACACGAACGCCGGTCTCTTGGGTAGAAGTGTGGTATTTTTGTCCCACCCATCAACCCCGACCTCCTCCCTACGCGGCGTTCGCCACTCTTTATATTTCCTGGTTAACAATTATGTGGATTGCATTCAAATTGATTTTGTGGGGTATATACCAATTACAGTGCATTACTTTTTGAAGATATAGCCACGAACGTTGTATGAGACCAGCCTGAGTTTTATGCCTGTATGTCCACAGGTGTTCAGCACTTGCCAGATATCTGTACATGAAAGGACAGTACTAACGTCAAAATCGTACATTACTGTTTTTCTCATTCACTTTGGCTCACATCTTGAATAAGATTGTTTGTTTGTTTTTTCAAAACATTAAGTTCAAATCTTTAAACAGTTAGTTTGTTGTTCACAACAGATTTCAATTTTTCATTCATTCAAGCAAATTGCACATGTTTTCGCACATGTGCAAAAGAGTCAGTACAATAACCACTTGCACGTCTTGCTAATCAAAACTGATGTGAATTTGTCGTACTCTTCATGACTTTTAAACATCGTTTGAGCCATCACATGCAACATGATCCATTCAATTATAAAAATCTATCAGACATGCATGTATATTCCATAAATATCTATGATGAGGAGGTACAATTTGTTGTTTTTGAACTGATTTACTGCACTTTCTTTTCCCAGTAAACTTTGACCTACTGTTGAAATGGAAATGGAAAAATCTCAGCTTGACATAACTGACGTTCTTGTCTAGTACAGTAAGCAGTCAGTGCCAACAAAAGGTAGAACAAAACAGATATTTGTATATGAGAAACATTTCCAGGGTTGAGTGCCTTGGTGAAAAAACATCTGAACATTTTGACAAGTACGGCTCACACGATGGCAAAACAACTTTTCATTTTGGTGGCATTGGCCAATTTACTGACACAATAACTCGGTTTTGAAGCATGAATGAATTGTTTTGGGTGAGTTACTACCTTTTGCAGACACACAATAGAGCTGTGATGCCTCATGAAACAATTGTGACAATTGCACACACAGTTTAGAGAAAGTTAAGACAAATGGGCCAAAGTGAGTGAGAAAAACTGTAACTGAGTTTTTTTTCCTTATTTGTATTTTGCATTAACATGTTTGGAGCCCTTGCCGTCAGGGATCCCATCATGCTTTGGGTGATGTCATGTTGCCATGTCAGTGAGCCAGCTGTGGGCTCCACCTGAGCCCTGTCTATTTTCACCTAATATTGTTATTTTGGCGAATCTGCACCATGAAGTCATGTTGCATTAGCTATACAGTTTGTGTTCACGCTGTAACCATGGACGCAGACAACAATCACCTGGACCACTGTAGAAAATGTCAGAATATTATGAGGATGATTATGAGGCAAGTTAAAGGATTTTTTAAAGGATTTTTAGGCACATTTATTACTTTAATACAATGTAAAATTTATACATGATAGATACCTCCAATGACTGAGAAGAAGGGATGTGTTTGTGAGTTGAGTTCAAGTTGAATGTTTCTTACAAAAGATTCAATCTGTGCAACAGTTGGATGGAAACATATACTGATCTCACCTGTCTCATACTCACGCTTTCAAAATCTGCCTCGCTGCACTTACATGTGCCTCTGTTTCAAATGTGAAAGTGTGTGTACCTCTACGGTCCTCTGTGTGTATGCATGGTTGTCCATCACTGTGTGTGTGTGGGTGTGTGTGTGTGTGTGTGTGTAGCTGCCTGCTCTCGACTCTTCAATCCTGTCGATAACTTTAATTCAGGCCTGCAACATAAAAAGACTCGAATCAAAGGCTCACGATAGGAAGTGGCTGTATGAAGAGAACAAAGTGCAGTCGTGCTGAGTGTGTGTGAGAGAGTTCCCAGGCCTTTAGGCCAGCACTGATCCATGTGTGACAGAGAGAGAGAGAGAAACAAAGGGAGTTATTGCAAAAACATAAAGAAAGAAGAAAAGAAAGAGGAAAAGGAAGAATATGGGAAGGAAGGAAGGAAAGAAAGGAGGAAAAAATAAGGAAATTATAACAAAATAAATGAAAGAGGGAAACATGAAAGAGACAAGGCAAGAAGGAGGGAGAGAATGGAAGAAAGGAGGAGAAAAGATGTGAAAGACTAGAAGGAAATAGTATAGGGGAAAGAAATATGATGAGAAAACAAACTCAGAGACAAAAAGAGATGTAAAGAAAGGGCGGGAGACATTGAGAAAGACAGAAGAGGAGAAAGAGAGAGAGAGAGAGATTGACAACGGGGCGGCGTAATGTGAAGAAAATCCTGTCGGCGTGAAATCGGGATGAAATGTGAGATTATAATTCAACCAGGGATTAACTGTCATCTCACCACCAGAGAGGAGGAGGAGGAGAGAGGGAGGGAAGGGGAGAGGAGGAGTGACGAAGTATAAGGGAGAAAAAGGGAGGAAGAGGAGGGGAAACTGG
Organism: Hozukius guyotensis; assembly: GCA_916700995.1. Lineage (NCBI taxonomy): Eukaryota > Metazoa > Chordata > Actinopteri > Perciformes > Sebastidae > Hozukius > Hozukius guyotensis. The sequence goes on along the minus strand of CAKALU010003155.1, from coordinate 5,062 downwards.
ATGGGGGCATGGCATTTTGAGATGGGGATAAAGGGAGTTAAAGTGTGAGGAGGGGAAAGATGGGGGAGGAAGGGTGTGAGGAAGGAGGAGAAGAAAGCAAAGTAGGACGGAAGTTGGGGAAAGGAGAGATGTGGAAGAGGAGGAAGACGGTGATGGGGACAAAGTAATAGGGAGGAAAGGCGGATGAAGAGGAGATAAGGAGGAGATGGATGAGAGGAAAGGAGGAACAAGAAGAGAACAAGCAATTGGGAAAGGGAAGACAATGAGGAGACTTAACAGAGAAAGTAGCAGGCGAAAGGGAGGGAAGAAGAAAACAGAGGGGCGTTAGTGACAAGGGAGGGAGGGAGGGGAGAAGGCAGGGAGGATGAGAAAGGGATGAAAAGAGGAAGGAAGTGTGACCGTTAAAGCAAAGACAGACAATGGCTGTTGTCCCATTTATGTCTCCGGTCCACCTTAAATAGATTGGAAGCTCAAGGGTGTATGCGCTTGGAATAGTCTGTATTACCTTAAGGTCAAAGGTCACTTTGAATGAATTTTTAAAAACAGAATTGAACACTCAGCTAAAACTCTCCTCTTTTATTTCCTCTTCCATTGCTCCCTTATGTCCTCCCTCCTCCCTCCCTCCCCCCTTCCTTCCTTTTCTCCTTGGATCATTGCTTTTCTCCTCTACTTTCTCCCCCGTTTCCTTTTTTCCTCCCCTTACCTCCACTCCTCCTCTTCTACCTCTGTTTCTCCTCACCTCTCCTCCTTTCCTTTGTGTCCTCCACCCTTGTTTGTTCCTCATCTTCTCCCCTCTCTCTTTTCGTCTCCTTTCCTCTCCTCCCTTCCTTTCTCTTTGCCACCCTTATTTTCCAACCTGGTCACCTTCCCTACTTCCTTTCTCCTCCCCTCTTCCCCCATCTTTTCTTCTCCACTTTTCACCCTCCCATCCATAATTCTCTCCTCTCTTCCTTATCCCCTCACCTTTTTTTCCTTTCCTCCACTCCTCCTCTTCTACCTCTGTCTCCTCTCCTCTCCTCCCTTCTTTTGTTTCGTCAACCCTTGTTTCTTCTCATCTCCTCCCTCCTTTTCTCCCCGTCCGCCTTTTTTTTTTCTCCAACATTTCCTCATCTCCTTTCTTCTTTTCTTCCCTCCTCTCTTTTCATCTCCTTTCCTCTCCTCCCGCCTTTTTCCTCTCCTCCCTACTTCTTTTCTCCTCTCCTCTTCCCCACATCTTTTCTTCCCCACTTTCCTCCTCCCTTTCATAATTTTCTCCTCTCCTCCCTCTTCCTTATCACCTCACCCTTTTTCCCCCTTTCCTTCCCTCCTCTCCTCTCCTAATGCTCTCCTTTCAGCACCCCTTCTTTCTCCCTCTCCTCCTCCCTCTTTCCTCCGCTCTTCATTCTTCTTCGTCTCCTCTGCAGGTTTGTTGACCAAGCAAGCGTCAGACAAAATTAAAAATGCTGTCTCGGCTTCTTTTCCTCAACCGGGTCACTCTTTTTGGGTTCTATAATGTTTTTCCCCCTTTTGCACTTCTCTCCTCCCTCCCTCCCTCCCTCACTCCATCTCTCCATCCCTCCATCTCTCCCTTCATTCCCCATGCAGTCTGGTTGGGTACAATGCTGGGAGCCAGCCAGCGCTGCAGACAGATGGTCCACTTATTAGATGTGCATCAGCCCTCCCTCCCCTTCCTGCAGCTCGCTTTTTAATCAAATTAAAGCCGAAAGAAGAGGAGAGAGAGAGAGGTAGAGAGAGAGAGGGAGGTTTGGGAGGTCTGCTCGCTTGTTTTGGAGTCTATTATTTGTTTGAATAGGATGAATGATGACGATGTTAATATGAAATTTGGAAGACTGAATCACTGTCTGTGGTGACTGTGTTGGTGACTGCCTGTATCCACCCCCCCGAGCCCTTGCTCTTTTTTTCTTCATCCCTCTCTCTCTTCCTGTCAGTGTGATTTTATTTCATGCGGTTTTAAAGGGGAACTCCACCAATTTTACACATCAAGATCAGCGTACTTGTCGGAGTTAGTACTACTCCACTAGCCAGTGGAAGAACTTGTATAGCGTCTTCTGTGGCTCTGGAGGAGCTTTGTCAATGAACTGATGATGTCATAGGGATATATTGAAACAAGGGAAGAAAGGAGGAGAGTAAATAGGAAAGGAGGAAACAGGTGAGGAGAGGAGTAAACACAGGGTGTGTGGGGGGGGGGGGCAATGGAAGATGAAAGGAAATATGTAAGCGTATATTGATAAGAAGTGAATGTCAATTGATTGTTCCATTGCAACAACAGCGCCCAGCAGCAGAGCTACGCTTCCGCTATTTCAGACTGAAAGCGACTAGTGACGTGCAAAAGTAAAACAAAATTATTTCTATTCCATTGTCATATTTAAGGTCTCTACCAAAATGGTCTGTGTTGAACAATACAAATATTATAAACATGCATACTATTATAACTATTTACTTATTTAAGCCGGCAGAACCAGATATGTCATATGAGCCTGCAGGGCGGTGCAGTCCCGTGGGTCTGATGCACATTCATTATGCCGAGGAAAATAACTCTGGATTCAGCTATTAGTTCATTTTAATGATGATTTACATGAGGACTATTTAAGTGTTTGATTTACTTAAAAAAGAAATTATCCTCTTATTTACAGACGTCTCTTTATACATTCATGGCAATAGAATCGTTGGTGTTTTCAGTCCAAAATGGCGGCAACGCTACCGCAGCGTCATCTAGCGGCTGTTGTCAAAGAAGCACCAGAGTTTTGTCTCTTTGCTTCTATACTCTTTGACATAAACCCTGGAGTTTGAAAGAAGTGGGCATTTGCCAGGGAGGGTCTAAATGAAGAGATCAGATTGCATTATGGGACATGTAGGATCCAGTGTTTTTGGGAGCTTAACTCGTAGACACTAAGAGTCAGGATATCTCGCACTCTTGTGAGTCCCCCGACTTTATGGAAGTGCCTTTAAAAGAAGAACTTGCAAAACTGAAAGTGAGCACAGCGGCAATGTCCGTGAATCCCTAATGGCACCGGAAAACTGCGTGCACAACTACAGTAAACACGAGATGCCCAAGTTGAAGCAGCAAGTCGGTGTGTTTACTGTCATTATGGAAGAGGAGTATGTCTTTAATCTCCGTACCGCCCTTGTTATAGACAGATCCAAAAATGTTACAGCTTATTGAAACAACCTGATCTGAAGCAGCCAGAGATATCACAGTCCTTCCTGGCAGACCTGCTGGTGTTGTGGTAAATCTGCGGAGTGGGTATTTCTGTGTCTGTACACAGACCTGCGTGTCAATCAGACTTACAATGGAGGCTCTGTGGCGTGTTAAAGTTTACCTTTAATTTCCAAGGCGCCATCTGACCAGTTTGAATGAAACTTTGTGATCATGTTGCAAATAAACAGTTGAGCAGCTCCTCACACAGAACTGTTGTTTTAACACAATTATATTTAGATAAAAGGCCACATTACACAGGCACAGCCAGTTGTCTGGGATTTCAGTAACACTGTGTGCCAGAAAAAAAAAATCAGACAAACACTTCAGATCAATACAATCAGAGGCATTTATGGCGCCTCCTATTGGCCAGTTTGAACATTGTTTCCTTGAGTTGATTTAGTGGTGCAACTGCACTGCTTCTGATTAATCTCATTTTATGTATCCAGGTCTGCTTTAACTTTTACAGCCTGAAAAAAAAATCTAAATAATGAAGTTGATAACTAATCAAGCTGACAAAATGTGTAGTGACTGAGCCTTCAGTCAGTCAGACATCTAGTATCAAGATATAGTCAATGAAATGGCATTAAAATAGGTACAGATTCTTCTAATACTGTGTGTTAAAACCACACTGACTGTTCTGTGCTGTTATCTGCTGCAACTCCAACTTTGGTAAGAAAACGGAAAGAAAAATCTACAAGATGATCGACATGTTAGCCAGGAAGTATTTCTTCTGAAACAATGCAAGAAAAGAGGAAAGGAGAAAACCATGAAGGAAACAAGGGAAGAAGGGAGGAAATATGAAAGGAGGAAAAAAGAGGGGGGAAGTAGGAGACGAGAGGAAATGAGGAAACAAGGGAAGAAAAGAGGACAGTAAAGAGGAAACAGGTGAGGAGAGGAGGAAACAAGAGGGGGAGGGAGGAAGAAGGAGACGGGAGGAGAAAACAATAGAAGAGGAGAAAATGTGGAGAGGAAACAAGGGAGGAAATATGAAAGGAGGAAATGAGGGGGGTAGAAGGAGAAGAAAGGAAATGAGGAAACAGGTGAGGAGAGGATGAAATCAAAAGGGGAAGAATAAATGGAACGAGGCGGAGGGGCAAACAAGGAAGAAGAGGAGTAAAAGCAAGGGAGGAAACAAGGGAATATGGGAGGAAATATGAAAAGAGGAAACAAGAGAGCAAATCCGGAAACGAGGGGAGGGACAAGGAAGGAAGAAGGAGACAGGAGGAGAAAACAAGACAGAGGGGCGAATAAGGGAGGAGAGGAGTAAACATGTGGGGGGACAAGAGAAGAAGGGGAGGAAATAGGAAAGGAGGAAACAAGGGGAAGGGGAAAAGGGAGTAAGGAGATGAGAGAAAAAACAAAATAGGAGAGGAGGAAACATGGGGAGGAAACAAGGGAAGAAGGGAGGAGAGGAAATAGGAAAGGAGGAAACAGGTGAGGAGATGATGAAATCTAAAGGGGAAGAAAAAAGGGAAGGAGAAGGGGGGAAAACAAGGGATGAGAGGAGTAAATACAGGGAGGAAACAAGAGAAGAGGAGGCAATATGAAAGGAGGAAACGAGAGGGAAAAGGAGACAGGAGGAGAAAACAAGATAGGAGAGGAGTGAACACAGGTGGAGGAAACAAAGGAAGAAGGGAGGAAATAGGTGAGGAGAGGAGGAAACGGGGGATGAAGAAGGGGAGGAGAAGAGCGGAGAAGAAATGAGGAGAGACAAGAGGAGTAGAGGAGTGAAGAAGGAGGAGAGTGTGTTGAAAGAAGCACATGGTCTGGAAACGGTGGAAAAAGTGAATATTGGGCTCAGTTCAAAGGCACGCAGTGAGCTGAGAGAGAGAGGGGGGGAGAGAGAGGGGGAGAGAGAGGGAG
>CAKALU010003154.1:0-14857 GCA_916700995.1 Hozukius guyotensis | reverse complement strand
TCTCCGCTCCACTGACAGCAACAGCCATGCCCACTCTGCCCAGCGGCCCCCGTTGATTCTCAGCCAGACACGCCGCGGTGCACAAGCTGAAGTAGGCTAAATGCGAGCGTGTGATTAGAATTGCACCAGGCCCTTGATTGCCTTTTTTCACAGAGCATGTTAATTAGGAGCTAGACGCTGACTCAGCAGTCTTTTTGCCTTCTCTTAATAGAGGATCGCGAGGACAGTCCAGCTCCTCGGCTGCCAGAGAGGTCCAGATAGATGTGACCGGATGAGCCGGCTGCTCCTGCCAGCAGAATCCACTTAGCGCCCACATTAACCGCACATTTCTCTCCACTCTCCGGCCTCACCGCTGACAGCAGGGACAGTGTCAAAAAACCTCGGTTTAATCACCGGGAATGTGTGTTTGTGTGTGTTGGTTTTGTAACCGTGTGCATGGCAGAACAGGAGTCGGCAGAGTCTCACTGTGCTTAGCAGTAACGGCATGTAGACCTGCTTAATTAGCAGGTTGTTTTAATGTGATCTCAGCTGTGACTCTGTACGTGTTCAGCTGCTTTCATATCTATTGTTATGTTAACTGACAAAGCCTCTAACTAACTACATAGAGAAAAATGACTGCTTGTTATACAGTGTGATTTGTAAAAATATGACTATGTGCTATCACGCTTGCGATAAAAGATTTTCTCATCGTTTCAACACGTTATCCGATCACCGCTATTGTGGCATGTGATGAAGATTGTGGGAGTCGTGTAAAGATTTGCACGTAAGGTGTTAACTGTAAGATTTATGTGTTATAGTAGATGTATTTGTTTGGTTTTTTAAATGAAATCTTAGCTTCCATCCGTCATCCATTTGATTACTCAATACAGAATAGCTTGATTTGTAGAAAATGAGTTCCTAGATCTATAGAAATTAGGGGCTGTCAATATAACGTGTTAATGCATATTTGTTTTAACGCAACTCATTTCTTTAACGCATTAACGCAACTTCCGATTCTGTGAGGGTTTCTGGACAATACTATTTATATTATATTATATTATTTGTGTGTTGATAATTGATTTCCAATAATAAATATATACTTACTTTTGCATGAAGCAGCATATTTTCCCACTCCCATGTTGATAAGAGTATTAAATACTTGACAAATCTTCCTTTAAGGTACATTTTGAACCATTAAAAAATTTGAAATTAATTTGCAACTAATGGCGATTTAATCATGGGCAATCATGTGATTAATCACAAATATTTTAATGGATTGACAGCCCTAGTTATAGTAGACACATTTGTTTAATTTTAAATTAAATCTAATTTCCATCGGTAAATGAATAAAGAATAACTAGGCCTGATTTGTAGAAGATTGGTTGCAAACTCTCACATTTGAGACACTGGAACCAACAAATGTTTGGTCATTTTTAGCTTGATAAATGACTTAAATGATCAGTCAATTATCAGAGTTGTTTTTTTGTCTCATCATTTCAGCCCTCTCGCTGTAAACTGCGATGAAGTAAAACGTCAAAATGTTGCAGGAGTGAAGAGTGTTAATAACAGCTGTCTGACCTCGTTCTCAATCACTGTATTGGTACAGGACTATAGCCTGGGGGACCAGCATGTAGACTGTGAGCGCTGTGCGTTCTCAGGGGAGACAGCCAGGTAGCTGTAGCTGTCTCGTTCCGTCTCATGGTCTGTCTGTCTTTCTGTCTGTGCAGGTTCAGTTCAGATTACAGCCCCTATACTATACCGACACCTGTCAGCGCATTAAGCAAGCTGAAAGCACTTTGCCCTCCTTCTCATGCATGTGGGAGTGAGAGGAATTGTCCGGTGTGGGCTGGGACGTGCGTCACAACTCAGCTATGCAAAAAGACATTTTTTAAAGTTTAATGTAACCATTCAAACCTGCGGGTTTCTCTTGCTTACGTTGTTTGTGTCATTGGAATGTAGACCTGGCTGGCTGTCAAATGTGTTCAGGAAAATAGTCTGCATTCATCTGTAGTTGTGTATTGTACATTTATACTGTGTCAGCTGTATTCCCTGAAGGAAAATACTTCAAATAACTACAGACTAGCATCCTGAGGCTAGAAGGTGTTCACTGTTTAGTTGAAGGGCACTAGAGCAGGACAGATGCCCGCCGGCATGTTACGTTAAACTTTGGCATCCCAGGCATCCTGACAATAAAAAGTCCTCAGTTACACATTAAACCAGTAGAAAGACCTGACAAAAAAATGTTTCAACAAGATATCACAACTCAAAATGTGCTCTACCAAACGGTTAAGATGGTTGAAATCGGCTTACAGTTACATAACAGTGTAATAAACCATTTGTTATATACAATTATTACACGGTTTTGTTGAATACTCGATTCTGATTGGTCAATCACAGCGTTCTACGGTCTGTTATTTACTTTATAGCAGACCGTTGCTATGTATAACAGATCGTTGCTATGGACGCAGTTCTGACGTCAGACCCCGGCGGACCATTTTTGTGTAAAATTATTGATTTCTTAAGTACGTAGCCGTGTAATAAGCAGGATAATGTACATCTAGTGGGCTCAGTCATACTAGCTTGTCGCGAAGGAGTTTAAATAACGCTCTGTAGAAAGCGTTGACCTTTGACCTCAAGATATGTGAATGAAAATGGGTTCTATGGGTACCCACGAGTCTCCCCTTTACAGACACGCCCACACCCAATATTAAATATATACATACATTTGCATAAAGCAAGCAAATTTGCCCACTTCCAATGTGCGATTAATTGCGATTAACTATGGACAATCATCGCGATTAAGTATTTCATCAATATTTTGTTTAATTTATATCAATTGGCAGCCCTACTTTATGCATGTGCAAATCTAATTTTGACAACCTCAGAGCAGACAAATCCTGACACACCCCCTGTGATCTTTGACGCCCCACTAAGGGACCCCGTACCCCAGGTTGGGAACCAATGTTATATACCATTTATGTTAGAGGTGTTTTTGGCGGATGTCGAGGTCAAGCTGTCACCATTGTCCTCTTCCTTCAGAGAGAAAGCTCTCCACAGCTTTCCTTTCCCTCACGCCGATAGATCCGACTTGGAAGACGGCTCCTCATCGTTCATTAAATACATTTTGTCTTCGTCGCGGCTAACTCCACACCGTCCTGCAGCTGTTTAATTACACATTCTTCTGAGGATCAAAGTGTGAAAAAGCACCCCCCCACCACCACCACCGCCACCAACCGCTGCAGCCGCGCTGAATTCAGCTCCACTAATCGCCCTGGCGCTTCACCGTTCTCGAGCGGTGTCATGTTTGCTCTGGGAGAGGGAGAAGGAGAGATATCGTTTTAAATAATGGGGGACTTAATGGTGTAATTTGCGGGGAATTTACTCTTCTAACTGTCACGGTAATTCTCCTCAACTGTTGACTGACTGCCTCCCGACTCCTTTTGTTTTTTATGTCATGGGAAGAGTTCAGGATACAAAGGGGAATTACCACGGATTGACAATGAGGGACTTCACAAGAGTTTTTTTTCCCCTCTCTATAGATAACTTTCCCTCTGAAGTGTCATACATTCATCCCGTTTCATCACTAGCTAGAAGGAGAGTGTGTTCTCTGGACTTAGTTGTGAGGAAACAGAGGTTATGCTAATTAACACTTTGCATCTAATGTGAATTTACCAGTCCCACCCGAAAACCACACTAATGCTTTGTATTTCATAAAGGTGTGTCTTAGTGCTGGTGATGTGATATCACCGCAAAAAGAGCCAATTAGCAAACTTCTCCTCCATTGCCGTTGCCGTTGCTGTCACACACACACTGTAAACAGTGTCGGTGAGAGGCAGAAGAATGCCGACAGTCGTTCAGGTCGGACCGGTTTTTCTGGCGAGGTGTAAATGCCTCGCCCTGACGTCTCGTCTACAGCTGGGCTCCACCGGGTTTCAATGCCTCCATCCCACATGTGCCTTCTATAGTAAACATTAAAAACAACTCAACAAATAATCAATAAACACACCGTTTCTGATTTAAAAGTTAAAGTTACTGTAGTTTATTTGGGTTATTTTTATATTTTGAAGAAAGTTATCATGGAGTCGTGTCTTTTTTAGGGCTGTCAATCAATTTAAAATATTTTATCATGATTAAGCGCATGATTGTCCATAGTTAATTGCAAATTAATTACCTTAAAGGGAGATTGGTCAAGTATTTAATACTCTAATCAACATGGGAGTTGGCAAATATGCTGGCCTTATGCAAATATAAGTATATATTTATTATTGGAAATCAATTAACAACACAAAACAATGACAGATATTGTCCAGAAACCCTCACAGGTACTGCATTTAGCATAAAAAATATGCTCCAATCATAACATGCACTGCAGCCCAACAGGCAACAACAGCTGTTAGTGTGTCAGTGTGCTGACTTGACTATGACTTGCCCCAAACTGCTTGTAAATATCCTAAAGTTGGCATGTCTGTAAAGGGGAGACTCGTGGGTACCCATAGAACCCATTTTCATTCACATATCTTGAGGTCAGAGGTCAAGGGACCCCTTTGAAAATGGCCATGACAGTTTTTCCTTGCTGAAATCTAGCGTAAGTTTGCGACAAGCTAGCATGACATGGTTGGTACCAATGGATTCACTAGGTTTTTTTCTAGTTTCATATGATACCAGTATCTTCACTTTAGCTTTAAAATTGAGCCCGCTACAACCTAAAAATCACAAGTTGCGTTAATGCATTAAAGGATTTAGTGGCGTTAAAACAAATTTGCATCAACGCATTATTATCGCGTAAACTTTGACAGTCCTAGTCTTTTTATACTCTTTCTTTGCAAGGCCCTCAATCAGTTTGTACAGTGACAGGATGCTCTTGGCTCTGGTATCACTGGAGTGCATGGCTGTTTGCATTGTGTGGAAACTGTACTGTATTTGTATGCTAGTTGTCGTTGCAGATTACTTGCAGCTCTGCCATTATGGCCACTTGTGAAGATTCTGGCTTTATTCCTGCGATTGAAATCCCCGGCTCTCCCAACCATTTGTTTTAAGAGAATGGACTTGGCCCATTGTGAAAGGCAGACACCCTCTTTTTTTTTTGTTGTTGTTGTTGTTGTGCCCCGTAATTCACATTCGGATGCAACGGAGCAAGAAGGAGCCCATTCACGATTCACGGTCTCAGTGATACAGCAGAAGCCTCTCGCTGGGTCTCAGCCAAACTCATCCCAGCCTCCGAGGCTTAGAGCCTATGGCGTTTAATTTAGCTGCTAATGGAGTCTTGTGTTGCTCCGGACAGATTGCTTATTGGTACGGGCACTTCCTAATGGGCCATTTTCTACTGCACACATTGTTAGAAACGATAAAGATTTCTTTTCTTAGTCTAGAAATGACTTTTAATAGAATTTTTGGACGGCAAATATTTATTTAACAAAGCTACATTTGACCCATCCAGGAGGTTTGGATTCCATTGTTTCACCCTGTAATCATATTTTACGCACTTTTCTCTTGTAGCAGCTCCACAGTTGACTCTCACAAAAAAAGGGGAAGATGCAATTGTTCATGTACTTCTCTGTTGATTTGTGTCAACAGCACACAGATTTCAGATTGCGGCTCAGTCTAAAGTCCTTGTTCTCTCTGACAATGGCTGGAGCACCAGGCTCGGGGTACTTCCTGCTCCGTGGGGTGTGTCCACTCTGACCTCTGTCTTCATGGTGACAGTGAAACCAGCCTGGAATGTGCCCACCGCACCCCACAGAGCAGAAACTGGAAAAAGTTCCTATCCCTCCCCCTCCTCTCGTTCACATTCTCCTGTACGAACTGTAAACCCGGTGCTGTGCATGTACAGTGTAATGTAGGTCATCTGTTGCTGCCAAACAAACAGGGAAAGCTGCTGTTAGGTTCTGGATGTACATGTGGTTATTATGTTGTCAGCATTGTGTCCCATTTGTTCCTGTAACACATAGATTTCATAGTGGAGTACAATGGCCAAGTGGAGTTATTTTTATCACATTGAAACAATGACTCAAATCTTCAAAACATGTTTGTAGTAGGAAATGACATATGAAGGATTTATGTTTGTAGAACCTTTTGTTAAAAAATGTCTTTTTGTTATTAAGGATTCTGATCAGTTTGTGTGTTTTTGTGACATTATAATTGCTCCACTTCTAATTAATTACATTATGACCAGTTAAAAATCGGGACAAATAGACTGTAAACTCATTGGTTAAACTCCCATTCATTGGTTGTTGCTATTCTCAGTTTAATTGTACAATTCAATTTAAGGGAAGGTCCATTATTTTTGGGATTTTCAAGGTTTTTATATCATTCTGTAGCTTCCCAGTTGTGTTCCTTATGTATTCAAATCCAAACATTCAAATATTGGTCAAAATACTTTTTCCCGCGTGACCTGACGTAGGTTTCTGCATGATGATGCTGCTACATATACAGTATATACAGCCTTAGTCCGTGTATTACTTACAGTAACTTAGATGGCGGTTGGCACGCTCCTAGTTGCCACGTTAGTTCGGATCCGAAAGGCACACAATAACACAAACAAACTAACCGATCGATGCACCGGTAGACCAGCAACTCCTGTGTTCTCTGAGGTAAAATTACTGTTTTTGTGAATAGAGTCTGGTGGCTTTGAAGACAGCAATATAACTACTTCAGTTCCCTATCGGAAAGCGCTGTCTGGTGAGGTAAAGTGGTGAAAATATTAAAAATATAGCATACACTTAAACTGATATTGATTTTCCGACGAGGAACTGAAGCCGTTATATCGCTCTCTTCGAAGCCACCAGACTTCATTCACAAAAACAGTAATTTTACCTCACAGAACACAGTAGTGGACATACAAAAACCCACTTCAAAAAAATCCGAACTAACCCTTTCAGATGTTTCCAAACTTAGCACAGCTAACTTTATGACCACATTTTGATTAGCTTACTTTGGTAACCTACGTCACTGCTTTTTACTAATGGCTGGGTGGCTGTTTCCATATGAAAAAAACCCAAAAGAACGCAGATGGACCCACCCTTTAAAAAAAAAACAACAAAAAAAAAAAATCAATAATGTTGATAATTCAACCTGTTCTGTTTATTGTCTGAAATTCTGTTTTTTTGTGTCCAGCATGAGCAGGTTGAGGTGAAGACCCACCAATTGAAGTACATGGAAGGAGGGATCCTGGACATGGACGACCTGCTGAGTGATCTGGTGGAAGACAGAGACAGGGTGAGGATGGTGCATCGCTGCTTGCTATATTTATGCATTTAGGCTCACACAGTTTTGTCTTGTCCATCCTTCAACACATGTTGACATCTGATAGACAGCGGTTTGTCCCGGTCAGACAGCTCAGCACAACAACATGAGCCGCGATGCGGATGGCAAGCTGTGTCTCGATTGTTCCTACCTGGTATGAGGTGAGGTAAATTACAGCAGAGAATCCGTCATCCTTAGCCGCGCTTAGGATTTATTTTGACTCCTTTCGTAAAGTCTCCAGCCTGGCAGGATGACAGGACGTCCAATAAACAAGGTATTTTGTAAATCCAAACCCTTGGTTAGCTTGTCACTGGTTGTTAGGAGTCCAAACCAGCTAAATACTAAATGTGACAAAGTCAGTTTTTGTAGGCTGCAAAAAGAATATACTCTGATTTGATTTGATTGCGTCGTACTTTGCTCCTCTCCTTCCGTCTGGGTCTTCAGAAAGCAAGAGTAGGAGCGCTGTGTGATTTAGCTGTCATGTTAATTTTTACCGAGACAGATGAAAAGACATCATTGCAGATTTAGAACAAATCAAGGGAAGGGAAGTTCTCTCGAAACAGCAGTGATGTAACTTCACAGAACTGGGTTGGAAGTTCGCTGCATTTCACACACACACACACACACACACACACACACTCACACACAGACGCAGAGAGTGGCCCAATTTCATTCCTCTTGCTAATTTCCCATAATGCATTCCTAAGATGTGCTAATAAACCGCCCGAAATCCATATTCATAAGCCCCGGGCCCAGACGAAAGATGAATTATCAACACTTAGTCAGCAAGAAGGCCAAATGAAATGGAAATGGAATATTCAGCCGTCCCTCCGCCGCGCAATAACAATTGGTGTTTTAAGCCGCACGAACAATAGAGTGTGTGTGTGTGTTTATGCGTGTGCGTGTAGGTCTGCGAGTTTGGCGAAATACTCTTTGTGAAAAAGGGGGACACGACTAAATAATAGATCTTCAACTGTGGAGAAAAAAAACTGTTTTTGCAATCACAGAGAACAGAAGCTTCATTTTCCGGGATGATGGAATTATAATCACAAGATCTGCGTCTTATTTGTGCATAAGAGGGCGAGTCTGTCGTCGATTTTAATGACTCATTTTCCCCCAGAACCTAAACCAGCTTTCTCTCAGCATCCTCAGAGTGATGATGAAGTGTCACAGATCAAATCCCGCTCTAGCATTTGATCAGATTCCCTCGCTAACAAGTCACCCTGACGTCGGCTCTCTTTCCCCCATATCTGCGGTGCCTTTTTTGTGAAACGCTTCACTAGAACCTGCCGCCACGCAGGGAACTGTCTAATTTACCTTTTGTTTCTCTCAGCTTCCGCCCAATTCTCCAAACGCACCTTTCATCTCACTTCTCATTTTTATCCTTTTTTGTTTTTTCCGCTGCTGCTGATGAAAAGATAGCAGACGGAATGGGACGTGATCATCCTGACTTATCTCCGGGCTTCCAAGCGGCGTCGCAGATTAATGAGCTGCGCCTGGCGTTCTTGATTAGTCCGACTTCCTTTTGTTTGTCTACGTTTTCATAACCTCGCCGCAGCCGACGAATTCTATCTTTTTTTTTCTCTTTTCTGCTCTGTTATTGTGGCCGCCGCTGTTCCGCCATCAATCATACAGGAGTGGTCCTATTGTGAGGGCCCTCCACTGCACAGCGTGGGCCCTGTGTTAGCCCGCGGATGCTAATGAGAGATAATGGTAAGCTATTTGTACGCCTAGTGGTTAGCTTTGCCGCGAGTCCAGACCTCTTTATCTGGGCCAGCCCCCCGACCATTATTCAGCACACACACGCACGTCTGGCGTCCCCGCCGCCTGCTCCGAACCGCAGGCAGGCGTGTAGCGTAGCGTGTTAGCATTAGCGTCGACAGGAAAGGAGCGCCACTGGTGGTTGATGAGGGCGGAGATGAGGGGGCGGCTGTGATTTGATTACAGCTCTGCCCCCTGCATCTGCGACGCACGCACACACCGACATGCACACACGCCGCTCCGTTCATTAGCACCCCGTCTCGAGACACCGGCCACCAGCCTCCTCATGAATATTAATATCAATCTGATGAATGTGAAGGAGGCCACGGGGTGTTGGCTTAGGTGTGACCACATATACACAGTACCCACTCTCAGACACAATACAGCACAGTATAAAGAGAGCAGGTCACGGTTCAGTCTATTATACTCCATGAAGCTCTCCTCTACTTTGACCCTTTACTGCTTGTGTGTGTGTGTGTGTATGCCCTGCAGCGCTCAGAAGGCAGTTGGAGGCATGGCGGTTGGAGTCATTGACCTGTCAGATACCCCACTACTTTGTTAATGGTTTGGAGGAGCGGGCGGACATAACAGCTTTTCGATCTCTTCCTCTTTTGTCACGCTGTTTTCGGTCAAATCACAGTAGTTTCGAGGCGAGTTAACCTGCGTTATCCTCCATCAGTTTGTCTCTTTGCTTTTTCACTTTTCACACCCTCACGCACGGACTTGTATGTGGTTGTAGGGGTCGGACAATATGATATATAGCTACCGACATGGGAATTTTTGCATCAATGCAGGCTGTTCTCACTTTCATCCAGGAAACCAGTGTTCCTACCCCACGTGAAACCAGATGTCAACGTTCATTTATTTGTAACACATAGTTATTTTAACTAGGGCTGTCGGAGTTAACTCATTAATGCAAATTAGTTTTAATGCCACTAATTTCTTTCACGCATTTTGCGATTTTTACGATTGTAGCAGGCTCAGTTTTAATGCTAGAGCGAAGGTACGCTCCAAACTTGTGCTAAATTTTGGCAAGGAATTACTGTCATGGCCATTTTCAAAGGGGTCCCTTGACCTCTGACCTCAAGATATGTGAATGAAAATGGGTTCTATGGGTACCAACGAGTCTCCCCTCGTAGATCTGTTGTCTAAACCTAACCAAGTTATTTCCTGTGAAGGTGGAAGTTTATTTTGAAAAGACTGTATGCATAACAAGCAGAAATTAACACGTATTGCTGGATATTCATAGGAAAACGCACGAAAAATGAGGAATAACTTCTCGTAAGATATCATTGGATTGTTGGATGTGGATTGGTTGATCAATGTGATATAGTATCTTGATTTGTCAGGTATTAAGTCTGACAAAATCAGACATTCCCATCTGTTGTTTTACCTTTCCTTTCCTTTCCGCATCTCGCCCTCACTCCTCCGTCTCTTCGCTCGCCTTCTTTTCAAAAGCAGTTATTAACAGATGTAGTGCTTTACCTCTACACATTCGCCCACTTACCGCAACCAGAGCTGTCACTCTCTCCCATTCACAGTCCTCTGGGATCCTGCATTAGCCGCGGCCATTACTCCCATACGTCTCCACGGTACACAGGACCTGTCAGGCAGGCTGTCCAATGCCAGCATGCCATTAACATACAAGCTATACACCAGGTTTCAATGACTACGTTTACATGCACAAAATATTCCAGTTTTTTCCCTTATTCCGAAAAAATGAATATTCTAGGGCTGTCAATCGATTAAAAATATTTAATTGCGATTAATGCAAATTAATCACACAATTTTTATCTGTTCAAAATGTACCATAAGGGGAGATTTGTCAAGTATTTAATACTCTTATCAACATGGGAGTGGGCAAAAATGCTTGCTTTATGCAAATGTATGTATATATTTATTATTGGAAATCAATTAACAACACAAAACCATGACAATGACATATTGTCCAGAAACCCTCACAGGTACTGCAAATCATAACATGGCAAACTCAAAGCCCAACAGGCAACAACAGCTGTCAGTGTGTCAGTGTGCTGACTTGCCCCCAAACTGCATGTGATTATCATAAAGTGGGCATGTCTGTAAAGGGGAGACTCGTGGGTACCAATAGAACACATTTCCATTCACATATCTTGAGGTCAGAGGTCAAGGGACCTTTTTGAAAATGTCCACGGCAGCCTCCAAAATATCAAATAGCGACATGGTCCGACGGATTTTTAAGAGGTTAATTAAAAATCGCAAGTTACGTTAATGCGTTAAAGAAATTAGTGGCGTTACAAACGAATTTGCGTTAACGTGTTATCATTGCGTTAACTTTGACAGCCCTAGAATATTCCATTAATATTACTGTTTACATGCAGCCGTGCATACTCCAATTAACGTAACTGTTGGCGGACTTTTTTCGACTGTGCGAGCACAGCCTCCCTCTTTCATTCCTTCAACCACCTTCTTGAGAAGGTCGTAGTTGCGATATTTGCACATATCCAAATACCTGTTGATATGTAAGTCTTTCATAATTGTAAAAGTAGGTGTGTTTCTCCTTCCGAACCAGAAATGTGGGCTTTTATTTAGGACATGCATCTCTGCAAATTGTCAGCTAGTTGGTTTGTGTTCAAGGCACAGAGCTGGACGTACACAGGCAAGAGGCCGTGTGTCGCAAACTGCCGTAAAAACCCCAACTGAGACGCATATTCTGAATGCCCTGTATACACGTCCAAAGAACGCTCCTAAAACCTGAATAATATTGGCATATCCCACATGTCTCGCTGTTTACATGACCTGTATCAAATTCAGGATGTATTCATTGGAGAGATTTTGTAAACTCCGTACAGATGCTGCTTGATTAGAAGTCCATCTCCCATCATTCCTCTCCTTCACCCAACATGCATCTGAAATGTTTAACATGTGCGAGTGTCCTCTCTTGTCACGCCGCTCTCCTCCAGAATGGGGAATTAAACTCTGGGAGCATAACGTCTCCTTATAAGTGGACTGTCACTCCTCATTCCGCGTGCGCACACACACACGTTACTCCACACGGACCTTGTTTTCGAGGGTGGGGAAAAAACACATAAAAAAGTCAACCTTCCGTCCCATGCAGCCAAACGAGAAATCTAATTTCATGGGAAATTTAATGGAGAAAAAAAAGACCCCGGAATGATTTCCTCCATCTCTCTTTAATTAGCCCTTTTTAATCACCGCGCGTACCAGGCGTCCATGAACCTCCCGTGCAGTCGCTGGTTGCTGTAAATGGTAAGGGCGCATGTCTCAGCTGAGCTCCCCTGTGAAATGTCAACCGCTTGATTACGAGGCCATCTCCCATCATCCATCTCTTCTGCTCGCATGTCACAGCGGAGGACGCGGCGCTGGAAAGAAAAATGAATCGGTCTCACGGAAATGTGTTATGATGAATTAGGTCTGCGGTCATCATGAGCATCTTTCAAATCTTTTACAGAGAAAGTGACACCTCTTTGAATAATTCACAGAAGTGACACTCTTTAATAATAGAGTTTATTTGTTTACAAGAACTTTAAATTACTTTACGAAATACATACCAGTATACATAACTGACATTACAGACCATATTTGGACATACAGCCTTGTGAAATCCAGTCTTCAGATCTCCACAATGAGATTAAATAATGCTGCCGTAGACTTTATTCCCACCGGCTCCTCTCTTGTAAATTCCACCGGCTGATTTGCCTGAAGTCATTTATTACATGTCAGACGTCAGCCCCTCTGACAGGCGACAATAAGGCATTACTTAAAACGTGCTAAAAAGTTTAGTGAATGGGTACGTGATTGCGAGGCGCAGACGTGCTGATTAGCCCTTTGACGCGCCGTGACATCTCGCTCCCCTCACCTCCATTCACCGCCGCGGCGAGCCACGTTTGATTGGCATCTGAATAGTCCCCATAACTCTGCACCCTGTCTGAATGGCCAGTGATGAGCGGGAGCAATGGGGTTCAAGTGCGCTGATTAGAAAATGTCGAGTTTATTTCTGTAGCACATTTCATACACAAAGGCAATTCAAAGTGCTTTACAGTTAAGAATATGAGAAAAGGGAAGGAAAAACAGCATTAAATGTGAATTACAAGAATAGAAACATTTTTAAAGGATATCAAAAAGTTAAGAACAGGGACATAAGATGGTTCAGTGTTTAAGGTTCAGTGCAGAACATACGTTTTTAACAGTGGGCAACCTCCAGGTCTGAAAAGTGAAGCCAATGCTGAAGTGCCTTAAACTTGCATTCGGGCGACTCCTCTGGTTGCAGTCTGATTGTATAGAAGTCTATGAGAGAATGAGCCTACTTCTCACTTGATTTATTACCTCAGTAAACATTTTAAACATGAGTTTATGGTCTCAATCACTAGTTTCAAGTCTTCTTCAATACAGCATGATGTTCATTAAGTTAATTATGGTCCCAATTTAGAGTCAAATAGACCATAAAGCAGGAGATGCTTTAGGGCGTGGCTACCTTGTGATTGACAAGTCGCTACCACGGCGTTGTCCGGTCTGGGAGTTGTTTTCATGTTAGTACTTAGTTAGTACTTAGTAACCCTTTCACAGTTCATCAAAGTTAATTGTAACATTTTGGTTGCCTGAAAATGTCTTATTCAGCGTTCGGTTGTGCTTTGCTCCACTTGTGTCACTTCTGGTTGCAAGAAACCAAGATGGCGTTGACCAAAAACCAAGATTGGGACGGACAAAAAACAAGTTGGCGACGGCCAAAAACCAGCATGGCAACGACCAAAAACAAGATGGCGATGGCCAAAATGCCGAACTCGAGGCTTCAAAACGGCAGTCCCCAAACCAATGGGTGACGTCTTGGTAACTACGTCCACTTCTTATATACAGTCTATGGTTTTTAACCTGGGTTCAGCGGTAGTCAAAGTTGGTGCAAGTCTAATCTGGAAGTTAGTTCCAGCTCTGTGATACACACTAATGACTCTAAACGCTGCTCCTCTGCGTTTAGTTTGCACTCTGGGAGCAGTTAGCAGCCCTCTACCTGATGACCTGAGAGGGTTCATGTGGTAAAAGAGATGTATTTTGGTCGTAAACCATTTAGAGATTATTAGATATCTCCCACACATCACACACACGCCAGCCTAATCATAGCCTATACCCTCTATACGTCCCTACCTGTGTCTGCCTGACACATTTGAATATTAATTAGAAATCTTGCACGGATTCAGAACGTGCCCCGGTGTATATAATGAATCGGCCGCAGTTCACCTGGAACCACTCATTACGTTCCTTCTGTTGTCTGCCTAATTGATTTTATTCTAGCAAAAAGAACATTTATTTCTTAAGGTTGCCGTCGCCGTTGAAGCCCGGAGGCTCCAGACACGCGGAGATTTGATTGTCTGAAGCTAAACTGCATAATGGAAAATGGGTATTTTTAAATGTTTTCCAGCCTCGCCTCATTCTCATTATGTGAAATCATATTTATAAATATTGTTTGTCCATTTTGCAAGACTGCCGTCTGATATTGACAATTGATTATTTTCAAAAACGACAGAGCAAACTGTATTCGAGTTGTGTAGAGCAAAAAGTCTCTGACATTGACTTGTTTATGACTTGAAACATGAAGTTTGTTGTCATAAATAGTATAACCTTCATAAAGAGCTATTGAATTAGGGAGTTCCCGTTGCGTTGTCCTCACCTTGTATTTATTACGCGCTCTCTTGAACGTCAGCGATGCATTAATACATCCCAGTAAACATACAGTATATTGAATAAAGTCAGATTATCTCCGTAGCCTGCAGATCAGATCACATCAGACCGGAGCGACTGAACGTTTTCGCCCGGCGGGATTCGGTCACTTGAGCTGATTTCATCACATCTCATCAGCCTTGACCTTGATTCAACCCCCCCC
>CAKALU010003146.1:3420-16825 GCA_916700995.1 Hozukius guyotensis | reverse complement strand
GTCTTGGCAATACTGTTAGTTGTATTGCCATGACATTTTGTTCAGGCATTCATTGTCCCCAGACGATGAATCCTACTTGACTTTGCTGATCCTCTGACTTTTATTCTTGCGCCACCATGAGGTTTTGTTTTTTATTGAAATCTCTCAATTATCGGATTGCCTTTTAATTTGGTACAGACATTCATATCCCCTCAGTATTAATAATATAACCAACCCTTTCTCCTCCTAAATTATGTTCCCATACAGCTAAACTGTTTTCTCAATTATATTTCGAAGGAAAATTTCTTTTGGATTACGGTCGCACTTTTAAACAGTTTTAAACACGTGGTTAACGTTGTAAATTAAAACAAAACAAAACACAGAAAAAACTACTTGGTTAGGTTACGGACAGCGGTCTCCTGGGGGAAAGTGTTTGTTGACCCATCTAATAGACTCTATAGTGGACGTAGTCAACGTGACGTCATCTATTGGTTTGTGGACTAACGTTTCGAAGCCTTGAGTTCGGCATTTCGGCCCTCGCCATCTTGTTTTTTTGCAACCAGAAGTGACACGAGAGGGTGGAGCTAAGTACAACTGAATGCTGAATAAGACATTTTTTGGCGACCAAAATGTTACACTTAAAGGTACTATATGTAACTTTCAGAAAATCCTTGTTATTAATGACACCGGTGGCCGTTAAGTGAACTGCAGTTGGCATCCTGTTGCTCGCACTCAGTAAGAGCGAGCGATCTTCTTGGACATCGGCCAAAACAGTGATGTGACATTACATTACAATCTTCATCGTAATATCCATTCTCCATGATATTAACTAGCTTGCCATTTGCAAATTACTTCATCAGCTAACGTTAAGAAGCAAAACCGTCCCGAGTCCTTCATATAGAAATCAGACCACAGGCTGTTTATAGGCACCCGAGAAAGTCGGGGGAAGGTCTCAGTTTTTAAATTACATTACATTCTGTTCCCACATCGGCAATACAGAGCAATTAATGCATATAAATTGTTACATATAGTACCTTTAACTTTCATGAACTGAAAACACACTGTGAAAGGGTTAAAGTTCTAAGACGAAAACACGGACAACTCCCAGACCGGACAACTCTGTGATAGCGACCTGTCAATCACCAGGTAGCCCCGCCCTAAAGCATCCCCTGCTTTATGGTCTATTTGACTCTAAATGGGACCATAATTTACTAAATGAACATCATGCTGTATTGAAGAAGACTTGAAACTAGTGATTGAGACCATAAACTCATGTTTACAATTTTTACTGAGGTAATAAATCAAGAGAGAAGTAGGCTCATTTTCTTCAGCATTGGCTTCACTTTTCCGACTCAGAGTTTGCCCACTGGTGTGGATACTGCCCATTTCTTCCAAAAATCATACGTTAAAAAGCTTGCCATTACTGACTTAGAAAATGGAGTAAAATTTCCAATAAAATGGAGGTGAATGGAGTATGTTTACTGGCGCTCACAGCACTGAGAAAATGTTTGAAACAGCAGCGTGTCTTTCCAGAAACAATGTCCCCATTACTTCAGACCTCTCTATCAACAGTTTCCATTGGAAGCAAGTCTTTGGTAGAAAGTATCTCCGTTAGGTAATCTAGTCTGGATGAATCTCATTAACATCAGTTCTGCTGCTAGCCGACACAGATTGTGTTTTTCCTTCCCTGCAGGTTATCGGCATCCCAATAAAATTATTTGCAACGTGAGCAGCTCACTTGGGAACTCGGGAGTAATTGCATCTTTATTCTTGTTCACAGCTCGGATGCAGTGTGTTCGTCCATCTATAAACACACACGCAACCACAATGTGTTGGTTAAGATCTAAAAATGAAAGGTTGCCTTGAGTTATATTTGAATTACATGTCAATCTAATGGATTTCCATTTACGCCATTTGTGTTAGCTCAACACTGGAACCATTCATATTGAGAACGCAGAACCCAATTACATGTTTAGCCCTGAGATATGCATGATGGATCCTTTTCATAAGCTTTAAAGCTCGCAGAATCTGAATGGAGTCGCTGTTAGTTTTTCACAATGTCTGCAGCGTTAATGTGATTTATAAACAGGAGGGCGAAATGTTACAGTTAAATGAACTGACTCTTCTATTCATCTGAAGAAATGTAGATACGGCGAAGTAGCCGGTATTTTAAAGTCCAGGTAAAGCAAAACTACATATTTTAATCACTATAATAAAGGCTTTTTTTTATATTTCCTTCCTCGTTGCCACTTGTTCTAAGTTGTTGGAGTGCCTTCCTGTTTATCTTGGTTTCTTTTATCCATTTTCCGAGATCACCCAACACGTTTTTGATCTACGGTTGAGAACACAAAGCAACTAGTTATCTCTGGTTAATAAATCTGTCTGGAAACAAAGGAAAAAAAGTGAGCATGGCTCACATACCCCCCCGCTCACTGCTTGACCCCTACTAAAGGTTTTGCCCTTTTGGAACTAATGGAATTAGTCTATTGAGCACAATCTAGCTTGGTATTAGCTCACCTTCCTCAAGTCCAGGGTGCCCAAAATTTCAAAAGAATTTGGGCACCCTGGACTTCTAACTCCTAAAAGGCACAACTAGACCACACTGTAAACCATCATAACAAATTTGAAGTTCCTAAGTTAAATAATTTCTGAGTTCTGCCCCGGAAACAAAATTGAAATCACAGTTTTTGGGTTCTTAAACCACGCCTAATCACGGGTGAGGGTTGATCACATATGTACAGTTAGTATATACAACATGTTGGCCATCTCACTGCTGCACGCTACTTTTGCAGCGCACCAGAGACTTCTGCGGGCCGAGCCGGCTAACTTCCGGTTGAGCCCTATGCTAACTTGAACGGGGATAGAATAATTCAATCGTGCAGCTCTTCTAGACTTTCCAAATGTTATTGGACCGAATCGATCAAATTCTCAAACTAACGAATCATTTAGCTCAAAACTATGAATCCATCATTTTGCAGCCACAACATTCAACACATTCTCACTCATTCTAACTCAACGCTTGGTCAGCAACCTTGGCATTTCTTGGCAACAGAAATGCTCTGAATTTCGTACTGGGCGCTTTTAAAGTTGTTATAATCCAACAGCAGTCAAATATTATCAATGAATAAAACCCCCGTCGATGAAACTAAATACTATTTCTAACAATACAGCCGTGCACATAGTATCTCTAACTCTATTACTATGGAAAACACAATAACTAATTTAATCAAATCGTGTTATTAATGTGTATAAATGCAAGAATTTTCAATTTATTTACTTATCTATTCGTGTATTTTTGGTTGAAGAACCCCTGACCCTTACGCTGAACAGTGAAACAGTGAAACTCTCCACTGAGACTGTTGCTTTGGTTTTACAAACCGACAACCATAAAGCAAGTAATGGGCAACAATAACAGGTCACCCGGCCCATACCTGATTTTAACTTAAAGGTTAGTATCTGCCAGATTAATCACTAAAATGTAGGCTATAACATTTGTGCAGTTTGATTATGACATTAGCTCTGATGAGCAACACTTTCATTTTATAATAATATACAAACTTCATGAGAGAAAAAAAATCAGTTGTGTTTGTTTTAGTCAATTGTGCTTCATTATCCAGTGTTGGGCGATAAAGGCCATAAAAGAGGATAACACCATTAGAGTTGTCTATACTTTACATGTAAATGTTCATTACCTTCAGTCTGTATGATTCATCCTCCACCATTCACCCCCATCGAACAGGATCCATAGCATTGAACAACTCACCGGGGAGAAATAGAACAATATAGTGTCTCTCTCAGTGTTTTGATGTGTTGAGTAAAAATAATTAGTTTGGTGCACCGGTGCGTCACTAATTAACTAACGGAGAACCTTATCACAATGTGTGGTAATTGGTACCTCAGTGTAATGAAATCATCACATGCACTGAACATTACATGGGATCCTAAACAATGAAACGGTCAAACATCGATGCGTCAAGACATAATCCGATGAGCCAAAAGAAAACATAACATTGTTTATACGTGCACGTAGTTTCAGGTAATATTAAAGGACCAATGTGTAATAATTTAGGTGGACCTACTTGCAGAAATGGAATATAATATTAATAAGTAGCCCAGAACGGCTTGGGCCAGTGTTGATAGCGTTACTCGCTCCCGTCGCCGCCACTCTTTCTCTCTCTTGCTTCACCACTCACTTCCCACCTTTGCTCCAAATGACCTACGCTACTATTACAACAGCTGGCTCTAGAGAGGGCCATTTGTGTTTTAACGTTGGCCACCGTAGCTCTTGGCACACGGAAGAGGCTTCAGTTGGTTGTAATCTGCAAACTCACCGCTAGATACCGCCAGATCCTACACACTGCAACTTTAAATGTATGTAAAAAATCTCAAATCAGTTGTGCACCGAATAGCAGAAGACAAAAGGAAGAAACCGATTTTCTATAAATCCGATTCTCTTAAGCTTTCTCCAAGTAACTTCAATCAATATTCCTATATTAATAATGAATACAAAATATGGAAGCCCATAGGGGACTTTATTAAAATGATAATGCAAACTTGAAAATGAAAATGTAACTCCACAATAGCATTATTCATTTTCCTTTTACTTTTGTTATTTGAGTAAAAATTCAACTGAACAATAACAATTTGAAAATGAAAATGGCATTTGACAATTTAATTTTCAAAGACTTAACCTGCTGTACAGTGGACAATATTCAAATGTTAAATCAAATTTGAAAACTAAAATGTACTATAATAACAATGTAGCCTAATTTTCTATTTGTGCAAGCATTGTGTAAGTCACAAGTAAAATTGAAATGCAATTTTCTAACCATTTGAAAATGAAAACGGCATTTGACATTTAGTTTTCAAAGACTTAACCTGCTGAACATTGGATACTGGTCAAATGCAATAAACGAAACAGCGCTCTACACTCTTCTGGTGTCAAAACAGCCACATTTAGAGACTAGCTGGTGAACATAGTGGAGCAATAAGCAGCTAAAGAGACAGATATTTCCCTCAGGAGGTGGTGGAGACCAAAAACAGAGCAAAAAGAGAGAGACTATTGGACTCACATTCATCAGGTGACACAAACACGACTCTAAATGAATAACAATGTTGCTCTGTAACTGCTGGATGTGTAAATAAATAGGCAACTGTTTGCTAACAAACATTATTTTTATTGAATGATTCCCAGTAAAAGGGACAATAACGTAACTACGAACCCATTTAATATCCAACAAAACCACTGCTTTCAGACTAACATACTGTACAATACAACATCCAATATTCTCACAGCTTTGGCTCTCACTGTTTTTCCTTCATCATCAGGTATAAGAGGGCTTGTTTAAATGAGTGTGCAGCACATGTTTTGGGATTTACCAAATCTCTAATCAATAATGAGTGTGAGGTAATACAGTCAGACTGGAGGGCAACAGCAGGGAGCATCAGTCTTACAACTCCATTTCATCACAGGGTCAAAGGTTAACTGCTGACCCTCGTAACATCACCTCTGGGTGCTCGATAAATGACTCTCTCTCTATCTGTCTGTGTGTTAATGGAAGGTCTGTACCAGTAATTGCTCCATACATCTGTATATCTCTTGGGAAACGTAAAGATGTGATGTCCGTCTGGAACCTTCGACGATCAATATCCATCCTAAAAAGTGATCAGCATTGTTTCAACGTTATTATCCACCCGCTCGGTTTTGAAAGACAATGCCTTTTGGAGTTATGTTCCACCTATACTTATAAGTATAGAGTATAAAGTAGTGGTGTCTTTGGTTAGCTAACATATTGTTATCAGCTGGGTACAGCAGTTACTGATCGTCTCTAATGTGGAGATGTTGATGGTTTCAGCCGATCCCTCTGATCGTCTCTAATGTAATAAAGTTGTGCTATTAAAAATGGAAAATAAATATTGTTTTTGAACATTTCAGGCGAGCAGAAACACACGCTCTGATGCAAGCTAATAGCAAGTGGTGGAAAATATATTTAAAATACTGTACTTTTATGCTACTTTCTACCACTACTCCACCATATTTCAGAGGGAAATATTGTATTTCTTTACTCCACTACATTTATTTTACAGCTTTACTACTTTACAGATTAAGATTTTATGAACAAAACATGTGGTCAAATTTTAAGATATGATATTGTGCTAAAGATTAAACTATCTAACAGTACATAAAGTAGTTAAAATGTGCTCCACCTCCACCACCTGTAAAACCATTTGGACGTAGTCTCCGAGACGTCACCCATAGGTGTCTGAAGAGCCGTTGTGAAGCTCAAAGTGGGCGGCTCCGTCTGTCGCCATCTTGGCAGTGACGACCCAGCCTAGCTCACAGCTAATCCAAAAATGGGCAAAGAGGTGGATCGTTGGTGGAGCCGGACGGCAGAGCAGACAGCTAGCAGCTAGCGACCTCGTATGACACCCACCTGTCACTCAAAGCAGCCACGCCTTTAATTATACCTACCTTTAAGCCTTAATATAATTCAAATTGGTGAGTTATATAAAGATTCACCCCCGTACAGTTGTCATGAACAAAGATATTAGCTATAGAGACCAAAACTATTTTTTGTACCAGGCTGTAAACATGTTTATTTCTGCTGTAAAGTTGGTCTATGAGGATTGACTCGCTTTTAGAGCCTCAAGTGGACATTTGAGGAACTGCAGTTCAGCGTTGATTTCATTTCTCAGCACCAGATTCAAATAAGTAAAAATTCAAATTGATTAAAATCCTGGCATGTGTTAAAGCATCAGTAATAATAATCCAATATATAATACTAGAGAGACCATCTTGCGATGGCATCACACCAGCCGCGACGCCAAATTGGGCATCCCCTCTTCCTACCCTCCTACTTCCGGTGCCCTTGATCGGACTCAGCCTTCATTTTGATGTCACCTGTAAAGTGTCATGACCGTGACGCTATCACGGTGACAAAATCTGTCCACAAACAGAAATATAAACACCTGGCAGAGCACTCAAAACCGCCTCCCTGGTAGTTCCCGCTACAGCAGGTCTCTTTGTCATGATGACTCACACACAGACTCACAAAGTGAAAACAATAAAAAGTAAAAGTCATTATTGGGTAGATTTATATTATATTTTGTGTATGGTCCAATTCTATCAAAACATGTAGGAGTGATATTGATCTATTGGTCTAAAGACTGCCTACGTGATATGCAGGTGACGATGATGAATCTTACTTGTTTATGTTGCTCATATGGGCCACTAGTTTACTATCTTTTAATCACATCTAGTTTAGGCACAATATCCTTGCAGTTAGATCACATTACGTGGATGTACCCAGCCTGTCTCAGCTGCCGAAACAGAGCTGTTAGAACAAACACAGGAGCTCATTGATGCTTTCAACAGGCTGGCAACAATAAACAGAGCTCAGGTGAGCCTCCGGGTCTGCATGGAGTCAAAAGACTGGAAATATATACGGGAAAGGAAATAATAAGGAAAAGAGTCTGTTTAGTTTCACAGATTTAGACTTTAGATGGCTTTCGTCTCAAAGTGACATTACATTTGTAAAATAAAATACTGTGGATGGAGACTTCACTGGTAAAAACAATACAGCTGAGCAGACAGTAGTGTTGAAAGCAGAGGCAGGGGTTTTAAAATATAAATGCATTAATCAATTATATATACACTATAAAACGCATTAACACAAATTTGTTTTAACGGCACTAAGTTCTCTAACGCATTAACGCCACTTGCGATTTATCATGTCATACTAGCTGGTCGCAAATGAGGCTAAATAACGCTACGAAGTTACGCTACATTTTGGCGAAGCATGGCTATTTTCAAAGGGGTCCCTTGACCTCTGACCTCCAGATCAGTGAATGTAAATGGGTTCTATGGGTACCCACGAGTCTCCCCTTTACAGACATGCCCACTTTATGATAATCACATGCAGTTTGGGGCAAGTCATAGTCAAGTCAGCACACTGACACACTGACAGCTGTTGTTGCCTGTTGGGCTGCAGTTTGCCATGTTATGATTTGAGCATATTTGTTTTATGCTAAATGCAGTACCTGTGAGGGTTTCTGGACAATATCTGTCATTGTTTTGTGTTGTTAATTGATTTACAATAATAAATATATACATAAGTTTGCATAAAGCAGCGTATTTGTCCACTCCCATGTTGATAAGAGGATTAAATACTTGACAAATCTCCCTTTAAGGTTAATTTTGAACAGATAAAAACTGTGTGATTAATCAAGATGAACTATTTTAATCGATTGACAGCCTAGATACAAACGCTGTAAAGTATTTCATATGAGAGCACTGAGTCTCTTATATAATCCACTCGGTATTATCATTAACAGGAATAGATAGTCATATACATAATGTGCTCATCGGTGCGAGGAATATGATGACTTATTGAATATGATGCCACACTGATTCTTTTCTACAACAGGCAACAACAAAGAAAAGCTCGAGCTAAGCAGAATTCACCAGTGAAGACACTCTTCATTCACTATTGACTTGTTTTTATTGCAGACTAAATTGCTTCAGGCATTGGCGGAGGGAAACATCACACTGCTGTTTGTCTCCTATCTTCGTCCCCAAAGCCAAAAGACCTTTAAATGAGCTCTTCTTCGGCCTTTTATGGCTCTGCGGATTAAGACTTCCGGGACAAATGAAAGCACGTACAGTATATCTGCTGGCTGCAGGCCACATGTGTCGGCGGGCCGGATCTGCTCAGCATTTTTTCTTTTTAATTATTTGGAATAAGTGCGGCTTTTGTCACAGCTGGATGCTTTGCTTTCCTTTGTCACAGTTTGTGGTGAAGTAGAGCAAGAGAGCACCGTGAATGAAGTATACTTAAAACAAGCTGCGGTTTAATGTGTGCAGCAGTGGGGAGCAAAACTTTCATAAAGGTCAGCTTCTCAAACAGTTTCCTAAGTGCAAAATATTTACATGCAACATCGTGGCTTCAGAAATGTTTAGCTCTCCAGCTGAGTAGTTTTGTTCGTTTGTATATTTTAAAAGATAAATTCACACTGTGTTACTTTCATGTCACCGTAGCTCAGGAGTCTCCAACAAGAAGCTCGCTACTCGTTTCTGAGTGGCTCGCTAGAGGTTCAAAGAATATGTTCATACATATAAATAGTCACGAAAATTTAATGTATTGCTTCGTGTACGGAGACACAAATTAAAAAATTGTTTCGTGATGGTCTGCACGAAATCAATTCATATGTAATCCACGTAATTGTGAACTGGGAAGTATAGAGAGCGGCGAACGCCGTGTAGAGGAGGAGGTCGGGGTGGCACAGGACTGTCGCCCAGGAGACCGGTGTTCATGTCCCGTTTGAAACCAGAACGTTGACTTATTTGTCACGTAACTTCTGTCCTTAAATTACGGCACTTCCGGAGTTATTTTAACCCAAACCATGAACATTTCCTAAACCTACCTAAGTAGTTTTATTTTGAAAAGACTGGAGCGGAAATTGACACCTGCATCACATGTTGCTGGACATTCGTAGGAAAAAGCACGAAAAAATACGTTGTTTGAAGTCGTGCTGAGCGTTGTAATGGAAATTCTGTTAATTTCCCTAGATGAGTCCTAATGAACGTTGAAATAAAGATCTCAAACAGATGAAATGTCTTTGTCGAGTTTTATTCTTGCAAGAAGAGGCAGTGGTTATACAGAGTCACACAGAGTCTGCAGAAGAGTGCACTGCAGGAGATTATTACAATGTGATTATATAGAAATCTACAACGGGGAGTGGGGAAAAGGAGTTGTTTTTATACAGATAAGGAGTTGTTTTTACACAGAGTCCCAGTAGAACGTCAACGCTCAGTACTTTCCCACTACATGAGACATGCAGACAGAGTAGACAGTAACTTTCCACTGTTGCACAAAGAGACATACATCATTCTACTACATACAATGTAATTTTCCATTACAGCATCATGAGAAAAAAAAGGGAAAATCTCGCCTTACGTACACGAATCAAATAGATTCTGACTTTTCATCCAGCGCCACTAACAGGATGACATTTTTTGGCTTTTACTGAAATATCTCAACAACTTTTGGATAAAATGCCATGAGGTTTCATACTAATATCCACGGGTCCCACACAATGCTGGTTTACCAAAACTGATGAAGGAGGCCAATGAAGAAGCTTTTTTTAGTGGTGCACATCCTAACGAAGCACCTATGGCGGGATTGTAATAGTGGCGATGACTGCGGTGGCTGAAACGTTATTAAAGAACCATAAAAGTAAAACAGAAGTTATGCCTGCTATTGGCGATGTATAACTTGGGGCTATGAGTCGCTCTCGGACACTTTCATTTTGTCATATTAGCTCTCAGAGGAAGAAAAAAGGTCGGAGAGCCCTGTATGTCAGGGCTGTTGTTGGACAGCTTCCATGTAAATGTAAAATACAGTATGTCAGTTTCCTGGCTGGTTGTAATCCTTTTAGCCAGCTTTGAAACTTGTCCTCATAAACCACAAAAGAACAAAACAGGACAGGTTCACACACGCCTTCAAACCGTATTTATTGCGTTGTGGCCTGACGGTCATCTGAGACCAAACCAGCTGACTTTGTGTGAAGAAGAAAAATGATTAATGCTGAATGACAGACAAGTGCTGGAGCACTGACAGTCTCTCTGAAAAGCTCTCATTTGCACAGTACTGTCCTCCCAGCTGACTACATACTATACTGTCACGTACAAGTGTGTGTTTGACTGTGAAATGGGATTTTAATAAGTGAGATATTGTTGCTCGCAGGTGGAAATGTGAATGTGGAGCATAAACAAATATCTTAGTAAAAACCGCCACATGTTGTTTGTGTACAACTCGACCACAGACTATGTAAAATATGGACATAGTCTCCGAGACGTTACCAACAGGTTTCTGAAGAGCCGTTGTGAAGCTCAAGTGGGCGGCTCCGGCCCCCGCCATCTTGGCAGTTACGACACAGTTTAAAGGTCTTTGCACACCAAGTCTGTATATTTCATATGTTGTTGTTTTTTTATCCTTTATCCAATAAAAAACATTACGCAAAGAAACCTTGCACTCTGAGTCTGATGCATTTTATTATTCTACTTGGCAAAACTGTATTAATTACTTGGGTGCAGCTATCATTTAGCTGCCTAAAGCACAATCTCTACTGTCTAATCTTTTGTAACGTTACATCCTTTGTTTTGCAACCATCCTCGATTCCAAGCGGTTCTGCTGTTACCCTTGGTGTCGCTTTAGGATTAGGCATCAAAACCACTTTAGTTAGGTTGTACAGTGAAAATGACACTGAATGTTGTGAACACATGACATGAACGAACAGCTGATTGTAACGTGACGCACGGCGGGACATGAACAGCGGTCTCCTGGATGAAAGCGTTGTGTTTGTTGGACCAATCCACCTCCCCTTCTGCCGCCCTGTGTGTCTCTTTCACTTTTTAAACTACGTCACCACACTCCCGGCGCACTTTCTTGGAGTGTTTACTGTTGCCACAGATGGGTTTACATTATAGTTAAAGGAACCCCCGTTGTGTTTCATACCGTTGCTAAAGGGTGCCGTAAATAAGGGCTATTCAAGTGTGAGTTACAGACGTCTCTTTCCCAATGTAAGTCTATGGGAAAATGTCTTTTTCGCATCAAGTGAAGGACACGGAAGTTGTAGTACCGCCGTTTGGTCACTACGAAAATTTGCTTGAGCATCGGAGGTTTGCCGCTTGAGATTGACTCACTTTTGGAGCCAGCCTCAAGTGGTCATTTCAGGAACTGCAGTTTTTGGCATATTTGCTTTGTATTAAAGAGTTGTTATTGTTTATTTAATATGATCCCATTATTATTAAGAGAGGATCCCCATCTCCAAACCGACAGCCAAAAGCCCCGACGTGGACAAGAAGCTACAATAACGTTACCGTTAACAACTTGAAGCGTGTGTTGATGGATTTATTTATGTGAATATACATCTGCAAATATTGTTGAAATTAAAACTTGTTTCATCCCTGAAATTTAACACAAATGACGGCAACGCGAAGCAAGAAATCCTTCTTCAATAAAACAACAAAAAGACATGTTGATAAATGTGTTTATTGAACATGAAACATTCACATGCAGTAAATAATAAGTCAGCATGCTCATCCTCAGGCAACAGCTGCCAACGATGCATAACGGATAATAAACGATGATATTACAGCCCGACAGAAAGATGAGAGTCGGTTGTGTCAGTTTTATGGAGATCTGCTGAGGCTGTGAGGGATGTTTGGTCCTGCAGAAGTGATGCTGTGAAACAGAAAAGTCCTCAGTGCTTCAGATGCACTTGAGCAGGTAGGAGTTGCAGTTGGCTCCTCTGCCGCAGTCGCACAGCTTCCCGATGCGAGGCCCGAACTTCATGGCACAGCGGTCACCCATCCCACACTGAGGGGAGGAGGTACAGAGGTTACTTACATTTACATCCAGATACTTTGTACAAAGTACAATGTTTGGCAACGTCATCACTGACAGGAAGAGTATATTAATATATAACCACACCCTCACATGTACTTTATTATTTCTTTCATGTGATTTGTATTTATGTGTGTGAAATAAATGAATAAATATTAGTATTAATGTATATAAATCCTGTTTTTGTTTGCTTTCCCCCCCCTAAGTAGTACTTTCCTAAGTGTGGCCCATGTTCTGATCATGTTTTGCTTTCTTTTCTGCTGTTTTCTTATTTTTTTTCTCTTATTTGGCTCATAGGAACATATGTTTTTATTATTAAGTGTAATAACGGGAACTATTATGATTACATACTCAATAGCCCCTCTCTTAGTGTTTCACAATCAGCTTTCATCTACCTATTAATTTGTTAGTACTTATTTTATATTATTTATTTCATATTATTATTTCATATTATGTATTTCCTTTCTTTATTATCTTTATTATTATTATTATTATTATTATTATTATTATTATTATTATTATTATTATTATTATTATTATTATTATTGTATGAATTGCATTTTATTAATTTTCCACTCACTTATTTATGTATTATTTATTATTATTATTATTATTATTATTTATTATTATTATTATTATTATTATTATTATTATTATTATTGGCTGTTTGTCATTGCTTTTATTTTTATCTTTTATTTTTTTATTTTTTTTTTATTTTATTTTTTTTTCTCTGCTTTTGGATCTACATATGATGTTATGGCATGCTCTTTCTCTTTTTCATTTATATTGTATGATAAAGAAAATATGAATTGTATCATGGAGAACAAAGTACATGTATGTATTAATTGAGTCAATAAATAACAAGTAAATTAATTAATTAATTAATAGCAAATACTAGCACAGGCCTTTCCATTAAATTATTTTTTCCATTTTCAGTTAATTCTTGTGATTTATTTGACGTGAGAGAACGAGGGTGAGATGTTGATCCTTCCAGCATCTTTCAGAGAAATAATTAAATC